>JAQPZY010001598.1:4090000-4380000 GCA_029931535.1 Margaritifera margaritifera
TACAATAATAGTCAATTATTACATAATTAAAATTAGTTGTACCCTCCATCCAAAAAATTGATAAATTAAACTAGACTTACCAAATTGACGTTTGATTGTAATTTCATGAACCCCATAAGTGCCTTAGTGATCACATGAGATGACATTGGTCACGTGACTGATCAGTCTTTAGAGCATAAGAAATGGAAGCCTCAATGTCTTATTGGGTGGGAGGTACCAAGGGTGGGCATGTGATTACTAAGGCACTTATGGGGTTCATGAAATTACAATCAAATGTCAACTTGGTAAATCTAGTTTAATTTATCAATTTCACTTCCCCCATAAGTGCCTCGTGCTCCCATGAGATTTTAGAGAGAGGCTTCCATGCATGGTATAGATTAACAACAACTAGAAGAAACAAGGAAGAAACCTTTTATGTGTTGTTAGTAAATCAGAAAACCCATAAAACATAGTACATTACATCAGCATTATGAAAATGCGGATGCAGACTAGACCTTTCTACTGAATTCAGTCTTGTCTGTAATGGGCTTGTCATAGAATTCCTGAAAATACAGGCACTAGCCCAACCAGCTGCCTTCAAAATTGTACCCAATTGTGTGCCTTTATCACAGGCTGTAGAAACAGATGCAGTCCTTGTGCTATGAGCCTCAAAAACTGAGGTATCAATACCAGACTTTCTCGTAAGTTTTTATCCAGTTTGATATTGTGCCTTTAGCAACTTTTTTATATGGGGATTGTGTGCTGATGAATAATTGTTTTTCGAATTTTCACAACACTCTAGTCTGTTGCAAAAAACAATGTAAACAATCTACAACACAATTTTTTGTCATGTGGATAGGATTCAAAAACAAAGGGTTCCACATGGTGCCCTGGTTTCAATTGTTTCAGCAATGAAGGCACGTGTATTTGTACACTGTTAACAGCAAAATAAATGCTATTTGTTTGCATTAGGTGTAGTGTCTGACACCTCTGTCCTGTCAACAAAGCAAGCAGCATGGCTAACTTCATCGGAAGTTCCTGCAAGGACAACTGGTCATTGCATTGTAAAGATTGGAAATATTTAAACACCAGCTGCACATCCCCCACACACGAGTACTTTGGAAACGAAGGCTTGACAATGAACACTCCTCTCATAAATCTCTTAAGTAAAACATTATTGCTTAGAGTAGTTTGAGAAGTAAGACTAACTAATGATGAAATTGCAGATCTAGCTGTATTTACAGAACTATAACCCAAACCTCTATCTACTAATTCAGTTAAAAATTCTATAACTAAAGTGACAAGTGGGTCAAGTGGATTAATCTGTCTTTTATTTGAAAATAACATCTACTTTTGGAGATGACTCCAATACTGTTTTTTAGTTGATGTTCTTCATCAATTGATGATGATAATGGCAGCCCTGTCTGATAATCCTTGACTTTTGATTGCTGTCCTGATAAATGAAAAACACCAATCTTCAATTTGTGGAGGGGTGTCATCGTTGCGGGTTGTGTGCCAAGTGCAGAATCTCTTGTGGGCGGGGCAGCAGAAAGCAAGGACCGACTAGAGCATGCAGGAGGCTGGGACACCAAGGTTGTGTTGGCCATAGTGGTTCCACCACAATTAGATCTGCTTCATCTTGGGCTATTGTTAGCAGCACTGCTCCCAATAGACTAAAAGGTGGAAAGCAATAGTGACAACTGTAATTCCATTTTAATGAAAAAACATCAACCACTATAGCTTTCGGGTCAGGTCTTTGTGAAACATAATGCAGAAGTTGGTGATTTAGCCTAAAAAAAATAAATCCACATCTATATGTCCGTACACTTCAATTATAGCATTAAAGACTGTGGAACTTAACTTCCATTCAGAATCCTCATTTATGTTTCTAGACAATCTATCTGCATCACAATTAAGTGTTCCAGGCAAATGAGAAACACTTAACCAGATATTCCTAACTGAACACCACAGCCAGATATCACGTGATCATTTATGCAAGATCGGAATGCGGCCACCCATTTTGTTTGACATATGAAACTGCTACAGAGTTATCCATACAGATGCGCACATGAGTGTGTTTAAACTCAGAACAAAGAGACTGTAATGTCAAATAACAAGCTTTCAGTTCCAAGAAGTTAATATGACACAGTTTTTCCTCTTTATCCTAATGACCACCTGTTTCAGCTTTGGTCGTATGATAAAGGTTTAACCTTGTCAGAATTTGACACGGAACGCAGGCCTTTATTGACAACTTCACATTTGGGTACGCTTTTTGCTGCTCCAACAAGAAACTTTCAACCTCTGCAAACAATTCATCATCGTCGTTCACAGCGACCTCTTCAGAGTCCATGTGTGGCATAATTAGCCCTGCGACATCACCAATATCAACATCAGAGTCTACCTCCACCTTCTTCGTGATGCAAGTCCACAACAAAGTGACCAATGTGTGACATACCTGCAGAATCTGCAGCTGGTGTGGTAGGCATTTGCGTCTTACTAGCAACGCTGGCCATTATTTCTTCCATTTTTGTCAATCATGCATGCATATTTGACACCACATCTGCATTTGGCTCCCACAGCTGCCATTGCATAGCGAATTCTTTGTCAAGAGCAGCCATATTGGTACTTTGGACAGAAGTCACGTGACTTCTGCTACTAGAACCAGACAATGATGTCAGGTCTGCTTCTAGTTGTAATGGCCACCTTAAGCTAGCCTGTCCGAGATGGCAAACATGTGCCTCACTAGGCTGCGCACCTATGGATGCAGTTGCCGATGGCAAACACGCTCGTTTCCTGCAGTAGAAGCCGTGCCGAGATCATCTGTGTCATCTTTCTTTTGTTTACGACAGTTTTTGAGTATTTTACTCATTAAGCCCATCCCCTCTGGGATCTGTCTTGGGCAGTTTGCACACCCCATTATCTTAAAACTTGGCAGTCCAGTTGAGGAGATCACTGAACCACAATCACTGAGGCCATATTAGAGCTATCAGGATGAGCCATCATTTGGAAGTCCAGGCTCTGTGAAGAACCTAAGGCCAACAAAAAAAAAATGTGTGTTTCCAGTCTGCTGACATCTCTGTTTCACGTTGCCGACCCTGCCACTCCCACCCCCCACCCCCAATATTTTCTTTTTTTTTTAATTAATATAAACAAATTCACATAGCCAAATTTGATTTTTGCATCTAATTGAGCCAGTTTTGCCTGGTACTTTGAAGCACTTTAAATATTATTTGATTTATATATAACATTTAAGAAAAAAAAAAAAAATACCTACCTGCCTACCCTAATTTTAAAACCAGTGCAATAGGAAACACGCATATTTTTTGGGGGGCCCAAGGGATTATTATTAAAGGAGAGAAGGTGTAGTCATACAATTGATTCCACTTCGGACAATAGGCATCTACTGATCATGCTTTCTGGTCTGGTACTGGATAAACATAAAGAGGGAGCTTGTTATTCAGATCTGTCACTGGAGCGAGTGGTGGTATGTAGTTTTTTTGGGGGGTAAAACTAATTTTAATTATGCAATACTTACCCGTCGCTATTGTTAGCTTATTCCATTTTCGTGCCAAAAACCACCGTCCGTTCGATGTGAATACATCCTCTCTGAATGGAGAGAATGTAAGAATGACCTTTGCACCCCAGTCTGTGCCTCATTTAGGCTTGCCTAAATATGTCATCTTTTTCATAGACGACGATTACGCAAGACATCAGAGCGGGGTGGGAGGAGGGCATTCGACAATAGCGACAGGTAAGTATTGCATAATTAAAATTAGTTTTATGCCCCCAAAAAACTACATTTTAATAGCAGCAATTACTTATCCTGTCACTATTGTTAGCTGAATTTGTCAATTAGGTGGGTAGGCAGATGCTCTAGTTAAACTGATCAAAAACAGAGAAAAATGTAATGTAATCACCATAGAGGGAGAGGTACATTTTATAGAAGTTTGGTGTCTCTTTGATCCACATGTTGTGCTGCAACGATGGGCCTCAGAGAAAAAATGCCTGTGCTCTGTTGTGCTAATGAGCAGAGATAAAAGGAGGAGAAGGTAGTATGGGAACGCCAGAAGCTGCCTTCATGATGTCATCTTAGGGGGAGAGATTAATGTAGGACAGTCCACCAGGAGATGGTGGCAGCTGAAAAGTCTACAGAGTCCTTAAGAGGAAGTAAGAGACGTTTCCTACCCTTCCTTTTTCCTTTGGAGGCATTAAAATAAAACTGAGGGCCCTCACGGGGCATAAGGGTCTATCTGGATAATCCCTTGCACAGATTTGACTTAGACTTGGGATCTCTATAGGTAATGGAGCTACCAAAGGTGATTGAGTTTTAGCGAGAAATCCTGGTTGGCAGAGGATGGAGACAGAATTTTAATTCCTGTTAACCTGGAGACAGCCAATGTCAATAGACAAGGCATGAATCTCGCTCACTCCATGGTTCATAGAGGGTTTTGGTTAAAGACCACAAAACACAAAAGGATTCCATCTGGGCGTAAGAGAGCAGGAGACGGGTCTCTGGAACTCAAGTACTTAATATGATCGGCAAGGTACGAATCTGAACCGATTGCCATGCCCCGAGAGAATTTAAGTGTATTGGAGATGGCAGCTCGATAGCCCTACATAGTGGATACTGAACATCTTTTGGTCTCAAAAGGGAACAAAAGGAAATCAGCAATGGAAGTTACAGAAGGGCAGATAGGATCAACGTGTTTCCTACTGCACCAATCACAGAAGATTCTCCACCTGGCATCATAGACCTTGGATGTAGGAGGTCTCCTGGCTTGAATGATGCAACTGGAAACTCAGCCTGAAAACTTGTTCTGGCGGAGAGATCGCTTGAGATGAGCCAAGCGTGAAGGTGGAGAATGTGTGGGCTGTTGTGGAGAAGGGATCCCCTGTGTTGAGACAGGAGATTCCTCTGGTAAGGTAGAGACCTGAGTCAATCAATCAACAGGTCTAGCAGATCGTTGAACCTTGATCGCTGAAGCCACAATGGAGCAATGAGGAAGATCTGCGCAGTGGAAGTTCTGACTTTTGCAGAGCTTGAGGTAGCAGTCAGAATGGTGGGAAGGCGTATGCGAATAGCTGATCCTACCTGAAGCTGAATGCATCCACTGCCCATACTCTCTGATCCGGGACTGGAGATACGTAAAAGGGAAGCCTGTTGTTGAACCTGGTCGCAACAGGTCAACTAAAGGTCTTCCCCAGAGTGTGAACAGGGACTCTGTTATGGAGCGGTGAAGAGACCATTCCGCAAGGATGGCTCGACCTGTCCTGGACAGGCTGTCTGCTAATACATTCTTCTTGCCCGGAATGTGGCAAACTCGGATTATGTCCTCTGAGGCTGCCCACAGGTGGAGGTTCCAGACCTTGGAGAAATGTGTGCCTCCCTGATGTCGTACAACGTTACGATGGACATGTTGTCTGAAGAGACCATGATGCAGCGACCCTTTACTCTGTCGATGCATCCTTGCAACGCTAGAAATACTGCTTCCATTTCTAGGTTGTTGATGTGGATGGATGATTCGACCCGAGTCCAAAGACCCTGGAGAATTATGCCTACGGTTCGAAAGGATCACCCCAACCGGAATCAGACGAACACATAAGAGTGGGGGTCAGCAATACATGCATTGGGACCCTAGCCAGGAATCTGTCCTAATTCATCCACCAGAGCAAGTGGTGGTGAAAATCCTGTCATAGTGGGATCGGGGTTGATAGAGAACCGCTGTGGTTTCCACCTTGTAAGGAGGAGGAACTGTAGAGGGCGCATATGGAGATGTCCTAAAGGAACCAAGTCAGCAGCGGCGTTCAAGGATCCCAATAGGAATAGATAATGGCAGGCAGATAACGATGTTTTTTGCTCGTAGCACTTCTAGAAGAGCCAGGATTCGAACTACCAAATCCAGGGAAGGCGGACCAAGTTTGGTTTGTGAGGAAGAACGGAACAGATCCTGATGAAGGGACTAAAACTGGACATTGTGGATCAGCCAGTTGTAGAAATACTGGAGAATCGGGGGTTCCCAGTAATCGAAGGTAGGCCGCAACCACTCCCATAATTCGGGTGAAGACTCTGGGTGCGGAAGAGATTCCGAACGGCAGAACCCGGAATTGAAAAACTTCCTGCTCTAAGCAAAAACCAAAGATATTTGCGGTGTGGAGGAAAATTCGAGATGTGCAAGTAGGCATCCAGAAGGTGGATGGAGACTGCCCAATCGGACAGACAATGTGCGTTTCCGAATTGATGAGGTTGTCTCCATCTTGAAGGTTCCTCCAGAAGAAACTGGTAGTGTGGAAAAGATCGATTATGATCAGACATTTCCCACTTTCTTGGTGACCAGGAAGATTCGGGAGTAGAAGGCGGAAGACTGATCATTCAGGACCCTCTCGACTGCCCCTTTCTGCAAAAGGGTGTGCATCTCTTCTCAAATTTCCCCATTGGGGGTCTTTGATAGCGGGGGTTGTTCTCGAACTAGAGTCGATAACCCTCGTTCACAATGGAGAGGACCCATCCATCGTCCATGATGCTTGACCATGCCTCTGAAAAAAGGCATAGCTGAGCACCTACGGGGACGTTTTGGAGGGGGATGCATGGGTTAGATTCCTAGGGCTGTTCCCTCCCCCTTTCCTCTGGTGGGAAAGGAAGGGGGGTTACAAGACTTCCTCTTTTGGGGTCTGCGGCAACCTTGATGCCATGGACCCGACGCACGAGGTGGAGGTTTAGTTTGAGGTTGCAACTTGGGCTAGGGTTGCTTCTTCTTGAAGAACTTGGCGGATGGCCCCTGAGGGCGATTCGCATTAACATGCTTCCTGACCAATTGCGATGGGCCAGGAGTGAATGTAAAGGATCGATGTTGATGATCCATGAAGCCACAGGTGGTAGAGGACCCCAAGAGGGTCTCGGCTTCGAGCTGAGTAGCCCTTAGAAGGTCTTTACTCTGTTAAGTAAGACCTTTTAGGAGTCCAATGCAACGTCATGGCGGATGTGCAGAATTCCAAGGAAGCGCATTCCAGAACGTCTATGCCACTGCTTCCAGCATGCATGTAATGCGGCTGGATTCAAGGAGGCCTCTCTCAGCATACTAAATGCAGTTGCTGAGAATAGATCAGAATGCAACACAATGGTTACAAGTAACCAGGTTTTCTGCTCCATGGCATCAATTGTTTTAACCCTTTTCATACTGAAGCCCATTCAGACAGGCAGTTGTATAGAACTGGAAATTTTTCAGTCAGTGGTTTATGCATCATGAGAGAATGCAGTGACGTGGTCAATCTGGCTTTACAGGACAATTTTTTAAAATTATTTTTCAATGTTGTATACCATTTTAAAAAGCATAAAACTTTCCTTAAGGTCATATATTTCTTGACTGAAAATTTTCAGACGTAAAACTTCAGTTGAAAGTAAAGTTATGTAAGCAAAAATAAATGCTTTACATTTTTTTGTAATAACTTACTTTCAATGCAATTTTCCTATCTGCAATATTCATTTTACCTCCTCTATGTAATTGTATGAAATGGGGGGAATTTTATACCATTTAAGAAGGTGACAAAATAGTAAAAATCCATCAAGAATATCTAAAGTTATTACAATTTTATTAAATTTACTCGCATGAGAATTGGAGAACAAAAAACAGAATAATCCTTACTGGTAAGTCGACAAAGCTTTTCATTTTGGTTCAGTGTTTTATTCCACAATAAATTTTAATGTAATAATATAAGAGTTATATTGGGTGTATTTTGGTCCATTTCCAGGGATGCAGGAAATTTTCATAATATTATGCACACACTCAACATCGGTATATGTGCGAACTTTATGAGAAGTGAAGTTCTCAAAATGTCCAGTTAGCTTGAAAAGCATCCACGTCTTCATCATCGTCAATATCCGAGTCAAAAATACCAATTAACTATTTATCATCAGCTCAGTTCATTCGATGCAACCAAGATAGTGATCCCCACTGCCTAAAATATAAATTTCCCCCACAAAATTGTCTAAATTTTCATCAAAATCGGTATCAGCATCACGACCGCTTCAGTACTGTCCGCCATTTTGAATTACACACGTTAAAATTCAGTTTTGAAATCAAATTTTCTACTAACCAGTTCTCATCATCTCTGTTCATTTAGTTGAAGTGAAGCTCACGATATGCACTGCTTAAAACATAAAGTTTCCCCACAAAATTGTCTATATTTTCATCAAAATCGGCATCCACATCACTGCCGTAAATTGCTGTTTCAGCGCTGTCCGCCATGTTGATCTCCACACATTAAAAGTCGTGTTTGAAATCAAATTTTCAAATAACCAGTTATCATCAGCGCCGTTCATTTTGAAGAAGTAAAGATAGCAATCCCCACTGGCTAGAATGTCAATTTTCCACGTGAAATGGTCTTTATTTTCAACTAATTCAGCAAGCACATAACTCTCTTCAATTCCCTCTTCAGAATATCACCGCCATATTTTATCTCGGCACGTTAAAACTCGATTTTGAAATCAAATTTTTACCAGTTTTGGGGTCTTTTAAACACAATCATGCAACAACATGTGGACTTTCTACCTTTATTTCCTTCTTTTCAAAAGAGTACACGTAAACTGATGACGTTTTATACAGTTAAACACGTGTCTGCAAATGATGGTAAAGAAAATTTAGTGAACATACGACCGGAGTCGTATCCCGCTGGCAAAGGTAAAGTACGACTGGAGTCTTATCCCGCTGTCAAAGGGTTAATAGGCATTTATCCTGTAACTGGCAGAAAAGACCAGGGATCTTAATGTCGAGGTAGGGACGAACCACCCTCGATATTGTCGAGCTACATTTTTTTTGTGCAAAAGCCTCTGTGAGAGTTCCTCAATCGTTGGGGAATGAGGGAGAAGCAAGAGGTCTGATTGTGTTTGTTCCCCGGAGATCTTTTCCATTTTTTTGGATTGTGTGCCACATGGTTGGTGCACAATTCCGGAGGTAAGAGGCAGTAAACTTGTTTACTGCCTTATCAAAGGATCAGACCTCTACCTCTACTTCCAACTAAGAGGAAGGGGTGGGCCTGAGAGGTGTCAGCGCTGCTGTTTCTGTCTCAACTCATTTGAGTCAACAAGAAAAGAAAGGACATTGTCATCATCTGGTATACTCAGAGTCAGAGAGTGGTGGGCATCGCTATGTCCCTCGATGTGGAGGGGGCATAGGAGCACTCTGCGCCATGGCCCGTAGTTCAGTGCGAGTTCCAGTGGGGAAGCCAGACCGCCTGTCTACCCTGGATGATGTGACATCTAGTCTTCCACATTGGGGCCACCTGGTGCGGAGGTGATGGCGGGATACGTTAGCCGCAGCATCACCTCGACTGTGAGGGCATGGTCCAGTAGCCCACGGGGGCATAGTGGGCCAAGGGCCTTAAGGTGGAGGGCCCCACATCCCATAAGGATACATTGGAATAATAGGGTTGGGGGGATGTCGATCCATTTCCCTTCCCTAGTCTGAGCCCAGTGGGCAGACTCCCAATCATGCACAGGATGGGACAGTAGAGGTGGGTACTCAGTCCGAACCCTGTCCCCATACCATGAGGCCGACGAGTGATTATCAGAGAAGAAATCATCTTGACTGTTATATCACTACCCCGAAAGTGATGGGAGCGGTGCATCACCTCCCGAGATGAGGGAGCGACACGCTACCATGAGCACGAGATGTGTTTGCGTTGCTCTACCTCCCTAAGGCAGTGCTCTACCTCCCAAATGGGAGGGTGCAACCTTCTGTTGCGGTGCTCTACCTCCCTGATGAGAGGGCGCGACCAGCTGTTGCTGTGCCATACTTCCCTGACGGGAAGGCGCGTCCTGCTGTTGCGGTGCTCTACTTCCCAAACGAAAAGGCATGTCCCGCTGTTACGGTCCTCTACTTCCCTAACGGGAAGGCGCATCCCGCTGTTGCAGTGCTCTACTTCCCTAACGGGAAGGCGCGTCCCGCTGTTGCGGTGCTATGCTTCCCCAACGAGAAGGCGCTACCCGCTGTTGCGATGCTCCACTTCCCTAACAGGAAGGAGCAACTCGCTATCTGAGGCATATACACTGTCTTGAACATGAGAAGTGTTCGTCTTCTCCTCCCTATGTGGGGTAGGCGATCGACTCCTCGAACGTCCAGTCCCTCCTACGAGAAGGACTCACAGGTCGCCAAAGAAGTTGGTCCCAATTTCTGAGACCTAAGAGAAAATGGGGTAAAGTTTACAAAAAATATACAGAATGGATAGTGTAACACCAAGACTTATTATGAACTGCAGAATGGAGACCGCTAATGCGGTAAGTTGCTGCAGGCACAATTTTCTCTGGTGCTGTTCTCAGGCAAACGTCTACACAGTATGGTGTCCGGAAAAAGATGACGTATTTAGGCAAGGCTAAATGAGGCACAGACTGGGGTGCAAAGGTCATTCTTATATTCTCTCCATTCAGAGAGGATGTATTCACATCGAACGGACAGTGGTTTTCGGCACAAAAATGGAATAAGCTAACAATAGCAACAGGATAAGTAATTGCTGCTATTAAAAGGGAAGATATATGGTGTGCCTGGTCTCCTTATCCATGGAGCCATGGAAAAGTCATCCATCGTAGCATGGTCAGAAAAGGAGCTATGGCCAACTCACCACTGGATAGTGAGAGTCCCCAAGCTCTGTAGGGGCTCAACAAGAACATCACAAACGGAGGAATATTGACCCAATCCCTTCCCCCACCCCAGTTCTCAAAACTCAAAGTACATTTCCAATAGGGTTTCAATGGAAACAGAGAAACAGGGGCTATCGAACTGTTCCCTTCCTATTGATTAGTAGTCAAAACTCGGAACCTGATCCAAAGACCAATGTCTAAGTGCATGTCAATCGGTGCTTAGCACCTAGTGTTCCATGTTTGGCAACCAGCACTTGGTGCTCCGTGATCCAAGATGAAACAAAAAAACTGACACCTTGCACCATACCCATTGATCGTCGCCTGCTGCCCAGTCATCGGAACCCAGTTCCCAGTGACCTGATGCCCGGCGACAGAAACTCAGTGAATGTGGCTTTTGGCATCCCCCAGTGACCGATGCCTAATGTAAATGCCTGGTACCTGGTACCCGATGACTGGTTACCAGTGTCAGACCTTCTATGACTGTAACTAAACACATTCTCCAGTGACCGTTCCCCAGTTCCAAGTTATCAGTCACCAGCAATGACAGGTCAGATGATGTAGACCTTACTGGAGAGCCTTTATTTTGGGGAACTCCACTCCGATGAACAAGATCCTGCTTTACTTCAGGGTCTACTAACACAAACAAATGATTGATTCACTTGCTTCAGGAAGGCAGGGATCACTATTTGGTGCTGGAAACTTCCCTACTCTGGGAGGTTCTGAGGACCCCTTCCTCAGAGATTCCCCCCAATGGAAATGGGCAACTTCCCATCTCCAGACACCTCTCGTTGATTCTGGTGACTTCCCTACATCAGGAATGAAAGGGGTCCTCCAGAAAAGAGGAACAGTTAGGACCCTTCTTCCCGTCTCTATATAGACCGGGTGACTTTCTGCAAAGTTCCAAACCTCATCAGGCTAAAAACAACAAATGGGGTAACTATCCATGTATACACAGGCCAGCCACACAAGATAGGAGGTGTGAGTGTCCCATGCTGCCTTTTCATGCCCACATTTGCCAACACCTTCATCCAGTATTAAAGACTAAAAGGAATATATAAAAAATACAACAATGAACCAGGACCACAAAAGGGTAGTATTTACTTACCCTAACACCAGTTACTATTAGAGGTATGATACACAAGAAGCACTGCTTCGCTGGAGATGTATTCTAAACCCTCAAAAACAATGAAAATGGACCTCTCATCCAAACACTTCCTGTGATGGATGAGTGACATTATTGGAATTAGACCAGAGGTCAGGTATGTACAAGTAGCATGTTATTCCAAATGCACTCATCTTAACTGCAGCCCTCATTTAAATTCCAAAAATAAACCGGATCGTGCAACCCATACTATAAACTCTCCACCTTGTCAAATTGGTGACAATTTTAAAATGCTGATGTTGGCTCAAAACCAAAGAGCTGCATAATCCCCAACAATTAAAAACAACAGGGGTGGGGTGCAGGGTTGGGGTGTACAAGAATATACTATGATCTATAAGACTGAACAAACATCATGCGAGTACTTGTACATGCTTGGCCTCCAGCCTAATTAGAACAAAGTCCCTCATCCAGCACAGCACATGTTAGGTTGAAGGGTCGATTATCTTCAATAGGTCTATAGTCCCTCATGTATAAGTAGCATCTTTAAAGACAGAAAACAAAAACCAGAACTAGCAAGAACAGAAAACAAAATTGTTTCAGTAAGTATCAGAAAATGAGGACAACATCACTAAAGTTTACATCTTTGCCACTTCATGATTGTTTATGATATTCCTCACTTGGCTTCCACAACTGTACTTTATGGTTGACCAATTCACTAAGCAGTCTGCTGTAGTGATATAAGAACACATCCTTTGTAAACCATCTCAAAAACTTGTTATCATGTTGATTTTACATATTTTACTATATGTGCATAAAACTTCTTTCTAATGATAAAGGCATAATTAATATACAGTCTCTTGCTCATAATTGAAGAGCTTGATGATAATAAACTCAACCGATACAAAATATGGCTTCAAGAGTGGTAAGAAACCTAGTCAATCAGATGCAAGATCACCTCATAAATATGCATCAATCTCACTCATTACTCACAGTCCAATAAGCATATATTAAAAATTTTATCAAATCCATAAATCCATAAGCATATGTTATAAATTTTATCAAAGTCAGATCACAAATATGATTTCCAGTGGTAACAAGCTCAGCCAATCAGATGCAAGATTATATCATTATTATGGACGGATTATGCTCATTATCAAACCCATATTCATGATCTTGTTGATATAAGCCAATATTTCAAATCTGGTCAAAATCAGATGAAAAATATGGCATCCAGAGTGGTAACATGCTCAGCAAATCAAATGCAAGGCCATCTCACTCGTTATCAAACTTGTACAAGATCTTGATGATATAAGCATATATTCCAAGAGTTGTCAATAACCAATTCAGAAATGTGGCCTCTGGAGTAGAAACAAGTTCAGGCAATGATCAAGATCTTACTGATATAATAGCATATATTCCAATTTTGATAAAAATTGGATCAGAAATCTGGCCTCCACAGAGGTAACAAGGTCATCCAATCAGATGCAAGATTATCTCATCAATATGTGTGGATCTTGTTCATCATCAAACTCATCCAAGATCTTGATTATATAAACCCGTTTGATCAAATTTGGATCAGAAATATGGCTTCCAGAGGGGTAAAAAGGTCAGCCAATCGGATGCAAGATCAGCTCATTAAAATGTGTGCATCTCACTCATTATCAAGCTTTTACATGATCTCAATGATATAAGCATATATTCCAAATCTGACAAAACATGAATCAGAAATATGGCCTCCAGAATGGTAACAAGCTCAGACAATCAGATGCAAGTTCATATAATTAATATGCATGCATATCATTCATTATAAAACTCATACAAGATCTTGATGATATATTATAAATTCAAAGTTTTATCAAAATTGGATCAGAAATATGGCCTTCAGAGTGATAAAAAGGTTAGCCAATCAGGTACAAGATCACCTCATTAATATGCATGAATGTTGCTCATTATCGAACTCATCTGATATTTTAATGATATAAACCCATATTGATTGGTAAGAAGCAACTGTCAGTGGATGGACACACAATGGATGCAGGGCTGTACCATAAGCTCCGTTAGCCTTATGGCCAGGTGAGCTAAAAACTGCGGGACTAGTTCAGCTAACGAAATTGTGTCATATATGGCATAAAGCTACAGAACAAAAAGGGCAATAACAAAGTGATTTGTTGACGTGCACATACGCAGGTGATGACGATAATATTTGCCAAGTTTGATGGGAATTCATAAAAATTTGTGGGATTAGTCACACTAACAAGGGTGTGTGCTGACTGGAAGGATAGATGGATAGATGGATCGCAGACACAACTCAGGATTACTATAGACCACCACCTAGACTTGGGGATATACAAAACTACTGATCACATTTAAAAAGCATCATACAAATCTCCATCATACAGTACACCAATATGTAAAATGGCTGCATGGACTATTTTATTCAGTTATTAAAATAAAGAATGTGAGAAATGCTGCGGTTTTTGGGGGGGGTTTGGGTTGGGGTTGGTCATTCCCCCAGTCACTTTTTAATTGTTTGCTTAACATAATCCCACACAATGAAATATACATAGCACTATCCAAAATACAACATCCAGTCCAGCTTCTATGTAGTACTTCTGCACCAAATATACATGTCCATGCAACACGTTTTTCTCAAGAACTAGACACATGTCTATCTTTACCGTAGTCCTACTTTTTGTACTCAGACTCTACTAAGTTCACACTGTTGTATTTGTTTGCCAACAGCGCAAACAAATACACTTATGATTGCTGGTTTGGTCATATGATGAGCTTAATATTGCCAAATGGACAAGTGAAAGTGATGAAAAAAGCATAACCACTTAAATATTTTTGGTAGGAGGCAAACTTGTATGTATTATTTTCAGTTGATTCAGATACAACATCATTTGATACAGTACATTCTGTCAGTCCACATGACAAATACTGCAAAACTGTTCCTGACTGTCAGGTGAATATTGTTTTATTATCAAGTTAGTTACTAACATTTTGACCTAATTCTCCATTTTAGGAAGTTGGTGTGAATACAAATAAATCATTTTCTCACCAAAGAAATGTACAAAATGCGTAGTTAGAGTTTAGCAATTAAGCCAACAGTGTGAAATTACTGAATTTATATCCATAATCATCCAAACAGTGTTGAATCTTTAAAAACCAAAACTAAGTTTAATGTCATATGAACAAACTGTGAACTCCAAAGTAAAAGCAATAATAATCCAAGATTAAATGCCTGCAGATATATGTACATAGCACAGAAAAAAGAGTGGGGCCAGTTAAAATAACTTTTTTTTCCATATTGCAGTAGCAGTTACTATCTACTGGACATTCATCATATCATCATCATTTTATAAATCTGAATGGAAATGCCTACTATTATGCAAACTTAGTTGTAATACGAGTATCTGCAATAGATACAACTGTATTTACTGTACAGCCTCTAGTTTTTGTATGTTGGTGTAGTTTTAGCTTCATATAAGCGGAATTTCTTCTTAATCGTATTTTTTTTTCGTTAACTTGTACTGTTTTACGCACAAGCTGAACACATCATATCTATCAATAATGCCCTATTTATACATCACCCAAAATTGCTAAGCCACGTTTCTGTCAAGGCTAAAAAATCTACCTCTTATTGCATTGTAATGGCTTTAAACAGTCATCCCTGGTAGAACTTGTCTACTCCGAACTGGAGGTTTTGGTTTCAAAGGTTATAAATCCCAATTATTTCCTCTTTATTGTGAACCTTTCGTATTAATTCTAGGGTCATTGCATAATCTGTCAATGTGTTCATTTTCATTATTGCAGCAATGCTGGCTCATTCGACTTTCAATCTATTACATTTCTGAGACTTTTAGTTCATTTATGTTAATTATGACGAAGTAGGACTACCAGTATATAGCCAAACTAGAAATTATTAAGAAAATAAGACAAGCACAATAATAGCAACTTAATAACCCAATTAATTACATAAATTCTTTTTTAAATACAAAAAGCATTGCTAAGCGGCAATTGATTTATTTACTTATTCTGAATAAACAGTGGTATCAAAATTTTATTTCTATATTTTGTCAGTAGACGAATTCCAATATGAAGATAATTGCAGCACATTTTAAAAAATGCATACTCTCTAATGATCAATGTCATTTTCCAAGTTAGCAAAAAAAGCTATGGGTTTTGTCAATGGAAATATCTCTCTCTCACTCTCATGCATTTTTAAAAAAGAAAGCCTGTAGTGTAGTAGAGCTTTCATGAAACATGTCATATCTATGTGCTGCTTGCAACAGATTTCTATTCAATGTGCTGCATCAATCGATTAATGTTGAAAATAACATTTTTATATAGTTTCCTTTATATACCGCTGGAAACCAAGTTTACACAAAATATCACAACTTAAACTCATTGCGTTTCTCAGTCCATATTACAAGTTCGCTTTTTATGAACTAAAATCTTGTTAGTTTTATAGAGTTTGGTTTGTGACAACAAGAACATTTTTATTCAACAGTTAATGATTGGGGTTTTTTTAAACATCGCAGCACAACATTTACCAGTAGCTGCTAGAAACTGTCCCAATGTACAGTTTAAGTCATTTCAGACTTCTATTCTATGAGCTTATTACGCTATGATGGGGGGGGGGGGAAGGAGAGAAAGAGCGAGATAAGGAGGGGAGGTGATATAGCTTGAAAAAATACACTTGTCCCGATTTTTAGAAGAAAGAAAAAAACAAAGAGAAATTCAGATGTGAATCAGGGCAATTACAACTTATTTTTTTTAAATTTAAATGGTCAGTCCTTTATCAGCAATTTTTTTATATATGGTTTTTCTTTTATACTGCAAAATAAGTTTTACGCAGTAATATGAGAACTTAGCATCAATGTGTTTTGGAGTCTAAATTTGTTTTTCACAAAGTAGTATCTTATTATGCTACAGTAACAGGCAAAGCAACGGATTTCAAAGAATGTCACTCCTCGGTTAGTGCCTGGTGATAGATTCGTCAAAATATTGAAGAAAGTAACTTTTTTTCATTGAAATCACTTTGTTCATGACATGAATTGTGATTGACAGAGAGCAACAGACAATACAGTGTACACAATTCCATGAATTTTAAAAAATTGTCATACTCTGATAAACAATGTTATTTTCAAAGTTTAAGGATAAAGCTACAGCAGAACATTTTCTAGCATAGCTTGTATATCTTTTTTCTTTTTTTAATTATTGTAATATACGATGCCACATCATTTGAATAAACTCTGGAAAGAATTATGACATACATGTCATGATGACATGTATTTTATCATACATGTACGGTATAAATAGTACTGCATTCATTTGCGATTTCTTTTCAAGTTTTATTTGTATTAATGCTTTCAATAATTTGTTCAAAGGACATCTTGTAAATAGTATGGAAATTAAAAGGAAACTATGACAAATTAATAACCAGTACAACAAACACTTTTATGAACAGAAATTTTTTGAGAAAGAACATTGCTTGATGCAGAGCTGAATGTAATTTCTGCATGTGTATATGACAACAGGTATACACGTAGTCGATCAACTGGAATGTACGTTGTAGCTAGGCAATTTGTTCGATGTCTGCTCTGCCATGAGGCAGGGTTGGGGGGATCTTCGAAAAATTTTAAAAGTGCCATTTTGTCTATGTTACGCACATTCGTCTCTGTGTATGCCAGGCAATGTCACTGCTAAATACAACAAGAAATGTTACTACTGTATAGTTTGTACAGGTAAAGATATGAAATTGACCATAATCGCGATTACATCATAGTGGTTTCTCATATCTGTTTGCATCTCGACTTGCGGAGTGAATGCAGAAAGATCAGCGAGGGGTGCCATAAAACCCACTACGGCTGCAACAAAATCCGTGATGGAGTTCCACTAGATTGAATGGATGTCCACTAGGCTTAGGGAACATCAACCATACTTAATGGGCATACACCATTCATAGTGGGCACTTAATCCCTTAGCCCTCTCTGTCCACATCCACCAGATTGAGTGGACAATCCATAATCCAAGATGCGTGTACTGTATCTGCAATGGCTGAGCAAAGTTTCAAGTCAATGCTTTGAAAACTGAAGGAGGGATAGATTACACAACTAGGGACCCTACAGTTAGATGTCAATAAAAAAAATTAACAAGTTCAAGTATAGTATTAGTATGTATTAGAGTTTAATGGCATATTGGCACAATACCTGCCATAAAGCTGATCAAATGTTAAACTTCTAAATATGTAAATGAAAAGAATTTCAATGAAATTTTAGGAAGATAAAGCCTTGCAACATATTCCTTTCCCAAAATAATCCTGTAGCACCTTAGTAATGCATCATGTATATCTCCATCATCCGTGCATCAAATGTGCAAAGTTTAAAGGCCAACAATTAACACGAGTCCCTCAAAGGAACTGACACTTCGCATTTAAAAAAAGAATTTCCAGGAATTCAAGACCATTTTTCTCTGTTTAACTGCCAAGTGTTGAAACCACCTCCGACATTATTGAGCAAAAAGACTTTTAAATTAGACTCTGTGGCAGCCATATTGGATGTAAGATGAGCACCATTTTCATATAGGACAAACTAAACACCCTCAAAAGACTTTTGGTGAAAAGCCCATGTTGATATGACCATCCATTCAGTAGAATTAGTGACAACATTTTCAATGTTCATTGTGACAGTCATATTTGAGGTCAGTTCACAGACCTCCCAACCCCAACAAGACCTTTTCAGTAAGGCAGTCTATTTTTTCCACAAATTGGAACCATTTTCAGTAAGGTGTAATGAAATATTATGTATTCTTATTGTTAACTTGGAAAACATGCTTTTACAAAGTTCAGAAGTGTGATCTGAAACACTGAAGACAAGTATATATGTTCAAATAAAAAATATGTAAAGTATACTGAGACCTTAATTACCTCCAGTACAGTTTCAGAAACTGCAGTTCCACATCCAATGGAGCTTAATGACTTCTTCCTCATCTCTCAAAATTCATATAGCAACGGCAGTCATCTCTCCTGCCATTAGACATACTCAGAAAAACACAATATCATGTCCAATAAATGTAACTGGATTTTCCCGCTTTTTTTCCATGAATCTGAACATTCCTTTTTATACTTCTGTGCTCATTGTTTGAACTTTTTAAGAGGCTGATTGTCCCTTTTGCCTTTATCGTTTTTTCATTTGTTGGACATTTTTGCGAAAATGCTATAAGCACCAGCTTAATAATGCAGGCACTTTGCACAAAAAACATGGGCAAATTTAAGCATCTGAGAAACTACTTTAACCCTTTCAACACTACAAAGTGGTAACGCTGTCCAGGAACAATAACTCCTGCTGAACACTGCAGACCAGTATCAAGTGAGAACTTTCATGTCATGTTTTGATGATATATTCTCTGATTGGTCAGTGTCAGGGGTACCGCATTAAAGTAATTATTTCATAGTTTGATTCATTTGCATACCATTTGGATACATTCAGACTTCAAGGTAAGTTATTAGCAAAGGGGGGGGGGGGGGTCCAAATAATAGATGTAAATTTTCAAAGTCACCTAAGTGCATGAAAAAATGGTGGACCTGTCTGACGAGTCAGAATTGTCAGGGGATGAAATAATTGAAAATAGTCAATTTTGATCTTGTAAATATAAAGATAGAAGTGAGGGAATGTTTACAACAAGAATGGAGGGATATTGTTGGCAATAGCGATGACAATGAGGAATTTGAATGCTTTGAACTTGACAATGTGTACTATACCTGAATTTCTTCAAATGGTAAATCTCAATCGGATCGTAATTTGCACACTTTTCCAAATGCATGGGCCCAACATGAGTATTTCATGGATCTGGAACACCTCTTGAATATTTTCAGCTATTTTATATTGACTATGTATTTTTGGAAATGGCAAAATTTTTAAATATGAATGCATACCTGAAGCAAGAGACTGACCCAAATCAACACAAAGCTGCTTTGACTGCCGTCACATTATCTTAAATAAAAGCTTTTTACAACCTTTTTATATTGATGGATGTTATGAAATTAAACAGAGATGAACTGTGTTGTTCTAAAAGTGATAAATTCTGGCTTATGGGATCCAACTTTGGAGAAATTATGTCATGTGACAGGTTTGTCCAGGTAAAATGTTACCTGTATTTCAGTGATGATACAGGTAAATGATGTGCTCACCAAAGAACTGTCGTGGAGTTTTGTTAAATTAATCTTGTGCAAAGTCCAAACACACGCTTTAATTCATATTTATTTCCATAAAAAAGAAACATAAAACCATGTATATTTCAGTTTTTAAACACCTGTATAAATATTGTTACACACCTGTGGCTTTCCCTCAAATGTGGGATAATGCTGCATTTACTCGAGCCACGACTTGCAAGAACACCATAATGAATCAAAAACAGACGACATATTACTCTTTAAATCCTTTATTTAATGTTTCAGAGAGAATATAATTAAATTTATCTTTAACTTACCTTTTGATTTCTATGAGACTAAACTTGTTCATGAGCATATTTTCAGAGACCTGAATTTGTCTTCTTTACAATCATGGTACCAAATATGTATTCCTATCACAAAAAATGATATTTTTACAAGTAATTGAAAATGTGTTACTTACATTTATTAAACATCTTGAAAAGTTATTTAGAGTCGAATGGTAGTCTCTCCTGTGTAGTTACTTCGTGTTGAAAGAGTTGAAGTTAGACTAGTTCCCTGACCACCTCCAATAAATCTACTATGAAACATGGATCCAAATCAACATCGTACAAGTCAATATCCATATTTCACCGCAACCATTGTATTTTGTTCCTATAATTCCACAGGTCTGTAATTTAATGGTCATATCAGTAAAACATGCAGTCCCAGGTTGTCAGGTCTGAGATCGGCACCATTTTCATTCAGGACCAATTAGGTATCATAATTTATCTTCTGGTGAAAACCCCATGTTGGTATGACATTCCATTCAGGAGTAGCCATAACAAGATTTTTAAGATGGCTGCCATGGTGACCATACTGGATAGTCAGATTGGCAAAATTTTCATTTAGGGCAAACTAGACACCATTAGAAACCCCCATGTTGATAATAATTAGCCTTCTGGTGAAAACACAATGTCAGTATGACTTCCCATTTAGAAGTAGTAGCAATAACAAGATTTTCAAGATAGCTCTTATGTTAGCCATACTGGATGTCAGATCGGTAAAATTTTCATTTAGTACCAACTATAACATCTCAAGTCTTTTGGTGAAAACCCAATGCTGATATGACTTTCCATCCAGGAGTAGCAGTAACAAGATTTTCAAAATGGTGGTGGTCATATTAGATTATCAGGTCAGCACAATTTTTATTTAAGACCAACTAGACTCTTAAAGTCATTCACTGAAAACTTTCCATTCAGGAGGAGTGGCAATAACAAGATTTTCAAGATGGCTGCCATGGTGGCCATATTGGATGTCAGATCGGCACCTTTTCATTTATGACCAACTAGACATCAAAAGAATTATTTTAGTAAAAACTGATATTGATATGACAATCCATTCAGGTGGAGTAGGAATAAAAATAGTTACAAAATGGATACTGTGGTGGCAATATTGGATGTCCATTCAGTATCATTTTCATTTAGAACCAACTAGACATCATCATAAGTCTTCTGGGGAAAACCATATGCAAATACGACTTTATGTTCAGGAGGAGCCGAGATAAGATTTTCAAGATGGCTGCTGTAGACACTATTATTGGACCCATTTTCATTTAGGACCAACTAGACACCACAAGACATCTGGTGAAAACCCCATGTGAATACAACTTTCCATTCAGTAGTAGCGATAACAGATTTTAAAGATGGCTGCCAGCTATAATGGATATCAGGTGGGCACCATTTTCATTTAGGATGAACTAGACATCCACCATGTAGTTTCGATGGAGTAGCAACAACAAACGTGCTAGCGAACGAACAGACATCAGAAGATGGATGTTGGACAACGAACGATGGATAAAGGACAACAGACCATACCATAAGCTCTTCTGGTCAATTACCAGTAGAGCTAAAAACTGTATGTTTTCACAAAAAAAAAGGTACGGTTATTACACTAAGATGTGACACACAAGTGCAAACCAGTATGGACACTGCAAACATTTTGGCCAGTGGCACACCAAGATAGCACTCCATTTTAACTTCTACAGAGAACTAAATTTTCGAGTTCTCACCCAAGATGGGGTTTGACATAAACTATCCTTTGTTTCCCCCAAGAGAACCCAATAAAGTTTAATTGTGCATGTATTTTGTATTGTTAGCTGGTTAGATGTCTCAAGGAAGTTGTTTCGGATTGGATATTTTGTCATAAGATGTGCAGAGGGGTAAATACTGCTCTTTTTGTTCCAAGATTATATATTCCTGGCCCCTCTTTTAAGGAAATGTCAAACTCCTCCTAATATTTGCAACACTTACCTGTATTATACTTTGACTGAACTGGTTTACACATTCTGAGAAGATCACTAAAATATAGTCGCAAGATCTGAACCTGGACATCCTAGAAAATCTTTTACTCTGAAAAAATGGTGTCGTCAAGTTCTGCCATTTAAGCTGGAACTTTGTACAATAAACTGACAATCTACATAACCTTTATTCATTTAAAATGATTAGTCTTTGCTCTTATTGCTAAAGACCTGACATAAATATGATTCTATGATACCATCCAGGGATGATTCTGACAATACAATTTTGGGGTCCCCATCCCTAGAATTGAAAATTTTTCATTGTGAAACGAGTATTTTGGGAACTTTTAACACATAGAGTTATGGTTTCTAACCTCCTAAACCTCATCCATCACAATTCTTGTTGCAATTTTATTTTCACCTGTCCCCTTATAGCAGATAAAACAAGAGTAAGCTGTCCTGGGGGCTACTCAGTATGTATATGTACCTGTGGGGACTCCAGCAGGTATAGTTTAACCTTAATATCGTATTACCAATGTTGGCTTCCATCTGGAGGAAAGCCGGCAGGTGAAGGCCAGCATAGACGCTGGAGCGAGTCCAGCAGGTTTATATCATACTAATGTACCTGGGGGGAGCCCAGCAGGTTTATATCATATAGTAATGTACCTGGGGTGAGCCCCGCAGGTAATCAAAATAGTATTTCAAGCTGGAATAATTAACACATGTACAGAAATGTAGCTACCTACAAGAATGCTTATTATACTCAGACTCGGATTATTGTCTGGATTGGCGTCAAATTTCAAGGAATTGAATTAAAGGTCAAAACGAGAGAACAAGTAGCTGATATTGTGAACGAGAGCCCCAAGACAGCAAATTGAATAAGGGAAGAGAAAGGAAATAAAATTATAAATTTATGCCAGTAAAGTCAATCTCAATATTATCACACATCAAAGGGATAATTGCAAACACTTGGGCAATTATATAGAACACCTTTTTTCTTGAGCTGTACACAATGTTTGTAGAGAAGTCCTGATGTATCTTATGTAACAGTTAGAAGACCAACGACCTAGAGTTTGCATCATATGGTCTTCAATACCAGTTGCTACTGCTGATGTTGCAGCACCGATTCTAAAGGAATGACCACAGTACTTGGAATCATTCAGCCCAAGCACAAATACATGCCTGATGTAAGTAATGAATTTGTCACGAGTGAGAAAATAGTCGTCACAGTCCAAGAAAAGAGGTGAATTTGCACCAACACTGTGCTTATTTCTTAGATTAATGCACTTCATAGCTGCAACAGGACACAATGTGTTGTTTCTAAATATGTAGATGTACACACCCTGATGAAATGGGTCGGACTTGAAGGCACATAAGGTCACTGTGTAGTATGATTTGTCCAGGGCAAACTGAATGTCATTCATGCAAATCATATTTGTTATAGCCACCAAACTTCTTACTGTAAATTCACCACAGTGCAGAAAACCAAAGAATGCTATGAGACACGCACTAGACATCAAGTGGAAAAAACACCACAGTCCAGCAAGTCACAATTTGTTTATAAAATAGCAAATGTGATGGGAAAATGTTTTGTAGAGTCAGTACCACTTTCAAAGCGTCTAATCCCTTTGAAGATGTAATCCAAATGCTTACCATGAGTGATGGGACAATTCAGTCCAGCCTTGAGATAATGAAAGCAAATCCCTGCAAGGTACAGTTTAATAGTTGCCAATTTTAATCACCGATGATGGTGACAATATGATGCAAACTGAATAAGCAGATCTTCAGACAAGACTGGTAAAGATCCACCTAAGAACAATTATGAACTGGAAAACATTCTGCAGTGCTGAATTATAGGTGCTTGCTGTGCCATGACTGATGGACGCATTCCATAATCTACCAATATTGTCTATCCAATCATCAAGTCTGCAGGTGTCAGACAAGGAGCTGTGGGAATATGCAGAGTATTAAATATATATGATAGCAAGGCCATCAGGTACGATCAGTGTCTAAATCTGGCGAGACCACAGTCAAAAAGTCATCTAACAAGTGTAGAATATTTCTAATGTAAATTTCTGCTTTGCTATCCAACAAATGGCTTTAGATAAATAATCAAAGATCTTCGACTTGATCTGCTCCCAAACATTAGTCTGGTGCAAAAATAATATTTGCTGTTCCACTTAATACCATGGAGGGGCCAAAGAGATGGATGAATGGGTACAAGTTTAGCGGCATCACATATATCAATCTCACATAGCTTGCACCCCAAATCAATTTTCTTTATAAGATCAATAGCATGATCTACTGTCACATAGTGCAAGGAATAATGCTCTTTGTCAATCAACTCATTTAGAGACAGATTCAGTGAACATTATGGGGAGCAAATGTTTCTCCTTTGAATATTTCCCTTCTACTACTCCAATAGGATTCACTCTGTAATTATGAAATGAAGAAGAATCACAAGATCCAGCTAAAAAAAATTTGGGGACCTCTGACTGTATCAATTGAGATGTTATTCCAGATTGAGTGCATGCAGAAAGAAGATTATTACACTCCAGCGACGTATTTGGTAGGCACTTAACTCCTGTATCAAATCCAAAGAGAAGGCCCAAAATCAAATTCGAAACAAAAAATTCTTATCTGGCTGGTCCTGAAGAAACAGTTCAAGTTGATCAACATTAACAGGTGTTGAAACTTGTGGAAAGTTTTTAACTAATTGCTCTTTTTGAATGAACCCTTGTTCTAGAGCATCAAATCATTTTTTGACTGCTTAAACTGATTTTTTGGGTGGTCTTTTGGACATAGGAGGCATACATGAAGATTATTACAACAGGGTCGAATAAAACCACGTTCCCCATTGAGATTATTAAATATTTCAAGACCCTGGTGATACTGATGTGCCCTTCTGTATGTATCCACTGACTGTTTGCCGCCACTTAGAAAAGTGGGTGTGCTGACGCTCGGACTGTCCCAGTTCAGAAAAGTGGGTGTGCTGACGCTTGGACTGTCCCAGTTCAGCAGAGTTGAACAAAGGTCACTAGTGTGGATATCACAGTATATACAAATCATTGCTTTGCAACTGGCAAACATGTTGCAAAATAAGGTGTTGTTATGCACCAACCAGTCAACGTTTAGGTTCTGATATTTCAGATTGGCCGTCACCTTAGCACTAAACTGTTTATGATAAGTGCAGAACTCTCTAACTCCATATTTGGCACCAATGTCGAAAAGGTCCCTTTCATACAAGTTTAATTCCTACGATCGGTGGGGAAAGGCCTCGCACATGATACTCTTATACATTTCAAAAGCCCAAATAAATTTGCAAAGTGTCAGGTCTCTGTTAAGTCTTGGATCTGGTCTATCCAATTTGTCACCTGCACACAAGGGCCCATTATAATATGGTATAAGGAGTGCAGCAAAATTCACATCCTTACTTTCTAGTATGTTTCTACAAAGCTGGGGAGAATCTGTTTCCACAAATGGCAAGGACTCCACTGAAAACCCATACTGAGTATGAATGTTGGTGTTTATCATGGTAATTCCACGTTCTGAAGGGTGCATAGGTGAATCAAGGTTGAAACCGTCTCCCTGTTCCAGATGTGTGGACACTGGACCACGATTAGCCGATTTGTCAAAGAGTTAACTTTCTCCGTCAGAAAAGATAAGTTATTCTGTAGACTGTTGACAGTTTGCGTTAGCTATTTAATAGCTACTGACAGGGTGCCACAATTACTGTTGTTATTTGGAGCATTCTGGGATTGAATGTCAAACATATGAAGGGCCGAGTCAACTCCACTGTTCTATTTATGGAACTGTCATCTCTGTTATTATTTTCCAGGAGCGTTTGTATTAACGGAACTGAGCGCTTGAACAAAGAAATAAGCTCAGCGCATTTTGCATTTGTTGGAGCAGTTATTGCTTGTGCCAAAAGTTTGTTTTTTAACTTCCTCACTTTCCAATTCTCTGGGAAAGTAGGATCATATGCCAGGCCTACTCTACGAGTCTGTGCAGATGGTGTTCATCTTGTAGGACCCATTATGACAGATGAAGGAAATGTATATGAAATCACTAATATGCATACGGCTAAAACACGGTATTGGTGCTGATAAAGGAATTTTCATGTTATATGCATGAAATAGAAAAATTAAACAAGATATGAACCAATTTTAAAGATTGGTAAGCCTGGCATATACCTCTCTTACTTTCCTGAAAATTTCAAGAGGTTAGTGTAACCCATTGTTGAGATATGCATGGAAACAAGCTCTAAAAATGGCCATTTTTGAGCGTTATGTAGTCTCACTCGAAAAAAGCTTGAATATAAAATAGAGAATTCTCTAAATATCATACTGAAATTATGCATTTATTGGTCTGGTTTTATGCGGAATTCTATCCTGCAAATATTGCTTCTTGAATTAAAGAAATCGGTAAAATATTATGGATTTTATAAGCAAAATACCGTCAGTAGAAGTTTTGTTTCAACACTGAAATTCAAACACTAATCTGTTGTTATATGCCAACATTTTGTACAAAATAACATTCATTATAACTTTTATTGACATCTAGAACTCGACTTTATATTATAATAAGTAGTAAAACCATTTAAATCACATGGCTAGCCAAGATATTCGATTGAGAGCTTGTTCTTTGTCAAACTTTCCAGTTCTAAATTTTGTAGTGTCTGTAACCTTTACAAGTTTATATGGCAATAATTTTGTTGTTTCATTATGGAAAAGTATAAATCCTACAAAGGCTCATGTGTATCCATGTGATGTCCAAGTTGGCCAAAATTGGTGGTGCTGTATTGTACCATTAAAAAACAGCAACTCAATAAAAAAAGTTACAGACACTACACAAACAGGTATAAAAATGAAAGATAAAAGTATTGTTCTACTTGTCATTAAAACATTGTTTTTCTCAATAGAAAGTTCCATCTTATGTGATGTAATGTTGCATCATCTATTTACCTCTGCAGCCAAGAGCAAAAAAGTGATGCAATAACTCTCTTGATTGAATATTGCATCATTCTTGCAGCACTGTCTGTTTGAGTAATTTACTACAAGACAATGTAACCTGAATTTCTTATCCTAGAAGAAGCTGCCTAATTACTTTTTCTGTTCTTTACCATGGTACATCCCTAAGACATGGGAAGACGACAAAAGCAAACCTCTGGGAACAACTCTGGTAAGTTTGTATTGAATGGTAAACCACACTCTTAAATTGTAGTGTCTGTAACCAATATCCCCTTTTTATACTGTCTATGACTTTATCCCTGTTTTTTTTTTAAAAAATGAAGCCAAATTATGTTTCCTATTACAGTATTGATGTGTAAGGCTAAATTTTGACATATTGTCTGTCTGCAATTTGTAATATTTTGGTATATTTATAGTTTCTTTCATCTAGATTTCTGATAACAGGCAACATTTTCAGTGATTTCTTACAATATGCAATTGAAACTGAGTATTTTTGCATTCCATATCATTAGACTAGTAAATTCAAACAGAAATATTATGAGAATTCAATGAGCTCAGACTTAGTATTGGATACATTGCTGATATTGTCAAATGGTTACAGACACTACTAGACATGTGAATTGACCCGACTGTTGTTTACATTATTAAGGAAAGTGTGCAATCATTGTAAATGCTAGAACATTGAATAATCATCAGGTTTTATGCTATTTCTTTTTCAATCAGATACTTTTCTTTAAGAATCTACAGGTTATTCCAGTTTGCTTATGTATGAAAGCATATTGCGTACTCATTACAAGTATGTTTTGTAAAGTCTAAATTTCATCTGTATACATAGAGGAACAAAAATGAGAATGAAGTTGTTTGCTTTTAGGAAGCAAAGATAAGCCAGAAGAAGATGAACAGAAGATTAAAGCTAGAAGGGAGAAGACGAGGCTAAAGGTACAAGCCTGGAGAAAAAAACAGAGGGAAAATAAGGCGAAACATGAGGAGCTAAAAAGGGTTGATAGAGAAAGAAGAAAAGATGCAAGACTACTAAAAAAACAGCAATCACTTTCCGATTCAAATCTTCAACAAGAATTAAGAAGGAAAAAACGTGAAGAAATGAAAAGGTATCGCCAGAAAAAGAAAGAAAAAGCAGCCCTGGCAATATCGGTTAATAAGAGTGTTGATTTAAGAAGTCCGAAAACTGCTGAATTAAGTAGAAAGAAGAAAGAAGCTGTGAAAAGAACCCAAGCATGGAGAATGCGTATCAAACTGAATGAAAGTATACAGCAAGAGTGTATTCAGACTGATTGTGAAATAGGAAATACTGGGTCAGCCAGAGATTCACCAATGAATAAAGTGTTACCTAAAGCAACTCTGTACAGACAATTAAAAAAGGTAAAGGAAGTATTACCAAATACCCCAAAGAGAAAAGCAGTCATCATAAGTAAATTAATTGAATCTCCATCAACATCAAAGTTTCTAAATAGGAATATAATGATAATGACACCGGATTGCAGAAAAAAACTTGAATTGACAGATACTGTTATACAATCTGTGTCAGAGAGCATTTCAGAAGTGAAAACAAGGAAAGGGGGTGCAAAGAAACATGCATACAACATCATTTGTGACGCATTACTGAAGAAATATAAAAGACACAGACTAAAAAAGTATTTCAAAGTATCAGTGAAAGGGCAAAAACCTAGTTCTACATGGTGGGAGACGAAACAAAGAAAAAGAAGAAGGGATGCACTTAACTCTCCATTAAAGAAATCTGTGAAAGATTTTTTTCTAAGTCCAGAAATCAGTAGGGAAGTGCCTAATAAACGTGAAACTGTGAAAGTAAGAAAAGGTGGTCAAAAAGAAATACTTCAAAAACATGTGATGACTATGACATTAGAAGAAGCCTACAAAGACTACAAGTTAAGGAACCATAGTCACAAAATAGGATTAACTTCATTTTCTAAATTGAAACCAGTGAATGTTAAAAAGGTGTCTGAAACAAGCAGAAGATCATGCTTATGCCAAAAGTGCTGTAACGTGGCCCTAAAAAGTGAGGCACTAACAAATGTAAAAAAAGCAGTGAAAGAAAATGGAGATTTGGATGAAATTTCAGTAGATAAGAAAAGCTTAAGTGATGCTACTTTTTGTAAATACGACACCAATCCAGCTATTAAATGTTTAAGAAGAGAATGCAAACAATGCGGTGTGAAATGTTTGCAGAGTTGCCTTAAACCATTTGTTGAAAAGTATAGTGACAGGCAGATATCATGGCATCAATGGGAAAGTATAGAAATAGCAAAAGATGATAAAGTAAAGCGTTGCATCTCCTGTGTGCCTAAAGAAACAGACATAAAAACATTAATTACATGCTTAGAAACTGACATGCAAGAGTATCCAGAGCACGTTTTCAGGGCCAAATGGCAACAGCAACAGATGGGAATTTGTGTTGATAGAATTGGTGAGGGTTCTATTGCTATGGTCATGGACTTTAGTGAGAACTATGGGTGTGTTTTTCAAAGTGAAGTACAATCTGGATTCTTCGACAGGAACCAAGTTACAATACATCCAATCATGTGTTACTATACAGAAAAACAGGGAGAAAAAGAATTCAAGATAAAGCATGCCATTATTGGCATCAGTGAAGAAACCAAACATGATGCAGACTTAGCTATCACTTTTGAGAACAAAGCTATAGAAATTCTGAAGAAGAAAGGTGTGAAAGTAGAGGAGATCCATGAGTGGACAGATGGCTGTGCTGCCCAGTATAAGGGGAAGAAAGCCTTTGCTGACATAAGTCTGAGGAAAAAGCCATCTGTAACACGAAATTATTTCGAAACATCACATGGAAAGAGTGTTTGCGATGGTCTCGGTGCGACAGTCAAGAATGCTTGCTACAGAGCTGTAATCAGCAATAGAAAGGTGATAGGTTGTGCAGAAGATGTATATCATTTCTGTACAGAGAAGCTGAAAATGGAAAATACAGATAATGAAGCTAAAACAGTTTCGAGAAGGGAGTTCATCCTTGTTAAAGATGTTGAGAGAAATAGAGAAGAAACTGATGTGCAAACACTGCAAGGTACAAGAAAATTACATGCTGTAAAGTCAGGAAGCAATGATTATGAACTGAGCATAAGAAATCTGAGCTGTTATTGTGAGCAATGCATGAAGGTTGACGGGAGATGCAACTTCAGCGAAAATGTTAATGCCTGGGAAATGAGAAAGTTAGTACTCAATAAAGATAATTTAAGTCAGAAAGGAAAACAACTTAAAGACAAGAATCCATCAACAATAGAAAATAATGACAAGAAAAGAAAACAAGGAAGTAACCAGAAAGATCATAACTCAGCAACAAGCGAAAAGCCTAATAAGAAACGGAAGTCAACAGAAAGACAAAACATTGTGACAAAGAAGATCAAAGTTGACAAAAAAGCACCAACCAACACAGAGAAACCAATAGAGAAATACCACCCTGGAGAATTTGTTGCTGTAGGACTTAAGCCAAAGAAGGGACCTCTAGATGTATACTTAGCAGAAGTAATAGACATTCTTCATAACGAAGTTAGACTTAAATACATGAGAAAGTCTGGCAACATGTATGTTTGGCCTGAAAAAGATGATTATTCACAAGAGGCTCTAGATGCTATCTTGTACAGGGTAAAAGCTCCACAAATAGTCAATGAAAGGGGTCATTTCAAGTTTAATGCAGCTGAATTGTCTAAGCTCAAGTCAAATCTGGAAAAAAATCATAAGCACTTCTATTTGAAATGACAATATAAAGTCAAGGTTTAATGTGTAGTGTCTGTAACCTTAAGATCAATCACATATGGGTCTGTGTTTGAGTCAGCACCTTGGGTTGAACAATACTTTAGTGACTATGATTTATTGAACATTCATTATACTTCAATATTTTACTCTTACAAACACTATTTAGTATTAAACTTTCAAGTGCTATTTACCAGTTCATAATTTTAACACAAGTATTGGACATATACCTGTTACAATGTGGTTTTATCATTTTATTAACTAATCAACATTCATTTAATGAATAATTCTAGTAAATGTGTTCATGTTGAATTATTTTTGAAGTGAATTTTATGGAGATATGTATGGTTCTGCAGCTGTATTGAAATGCTATAGTTTTGTAGTGTCTGTAACCAATTTTATGGACAATGTACTTCTGACTCTTATGGAAGTTTGCAATACTTTTGGCCAGTATTAATGATTTTGTTTGTTTAAATATTCTTCTTGGTGTTAGATAAATGCCTAAATAAGATTATTCTATGTCTTTTATGTTTGTTATGCAAAAGTTTCATGGTTAGGTTTTTTTTCTTAGTGATACCTTTGTCATAGATGTTTTGATTTTGTTATTAAGTTGTTTACCACTTCCAGTTATGTTGTTTACTTTAAATGTTGATATCCTGTTACTGATGTTACTGTGAAAAAAAATAAAGTTTTAAAGTTTTCATGCTGTTTTTCTTGCATGTTATACACCAAGTGTAGTGTCTGTAACTGTTGTTATACCAATGAATTGAAATAATGGTTAAACAAAATCGCATGCATGTTCAAGCTAAATCTAACTTGATCTGACTAGGGGACACCCTAGGGTATATAATGAGCTTCATTGAAATGTTCTATCAAACATTTAAATTTTTTAAGTGAGTGAGACTACTCTCAGCACCAATACCGTGTTTTAGCCGATAGTCTATAGTAAAATTAATGATGAAACAACAATTTTAAAATGCACGATTTGGAACACATATGCAAATCTGATTTCACATGAAGAGAACTAAGCACGACTTGGACACTGTCCCATACAGAATCTCTTAATAGTTCAAGACGTACTGTATAGACACGTCATGAAATGTATCCAGACCAAGATGTATAAAGCTCTAATCCATGGTAATGGATGTCAGGAAAGCAAAATCATGCAAGGAACTGTTGCACAAAGATCAAATGTTAAAGCTGAGAAAGCAAAACAATAGACGCATCAATATACGAGAAATAAATCGAAAAATGCAACACCAGAAAACAGTGACCACTTGTAACAAAGGAATGCTGCTCATGTGACTACTTAATATTCATGTTTGCTCATTAAAATTACAGCTCTATTATTAGACAGAATTTGATTGACACTTTGGCTGAACGACTCATGTCATTGCATCTTCTTCCCTGCCTGTATCAATGAATACTTTAGTAAACATCATATATTGATGATTGAAGCAGAATAAATCTCAAAGTAGCAAAAATGTGCATAAACCATTATTACATCAATTAACATTCTACGATACCATCCAGGGATGATTCTGACAATACAATTTTGGGATCCCCATTCCTAAAATTGGAAATTTTTCATTGTGAAACGAGGATTTGGGGATTTTTAACACCGAGTTATGGTTTCTAACCTCCTAAACCTTATCCATCACAATTCTTGTTGCAATTTTATTTTCACCTGTCCCCTTATAGCAGATAAAACAAGAGCCTCTCAAACAGATTTACGTTCCACTAGGCGAAAAGAATTTCCAGGAAGTCAAGATAAGACAATCTCTTCCTTTTAACAGCCGACTGTTGAAACCAGCTCTCATATTCTTCAGCAATAACAAGATTTTCAATTTACCCGGTAGCTGCTGTAGTGGACATGTTTGATGTCAGATTGGCACCATTTTCCTTTCGGACCATGTAGACATCATTAGAAATCTTCTGGTGAAAACGTCCATGTCAATATCACAATCCGTTCAGGGGGAGTTCTAACAAGATTTTGACCAATGCCGTTGTGGCAGTCATATTGGATGTACGATTGACAACACTTTTATTTCTGAAGAACTAGGTATTGTTATGTATATGTAGGCATTTCGCAATTTGATGTGACATGTGTATTTATATACAGATTTTGGTCAACAAATTCATTCCTAACCTAGAATTTCAATTCTAAAAGATCAGTCTGTAAGGAATCTATTTTACTTATGCTGTTGAAATCAGAAATAATTAGTGAGGAATTATTTATTTACAATATTCACTGAATATACTAGAGTGCTCACAGATTTTAGGACTTTTTGCAATTTATGTAAATTCATTCAAAACATTCTGTATTATATCATTCTAGTACATCAGGAACATTCAAGATTTGTTGTAGATCAGGACATTCAAAGCTACTGGAATTCATTCAGAACATTCTGTATTTTTGGTCTTGTGATTAAGACACTTAGGATTATTTGGACTCTAATTCACGTCTAGAAATATCTGTCTAGAAATAAATTCCTTGCTGATTTTACTTGACTGTCTAGAAATAAATTGCTTGCTGATTTTACTTGATATTGCTGCATTTCACTTTTTTTCTCTTACATATTTTGAGGCCATATAGTCGTAACAGTAACATGAAGTCTATTGGTGAAAACCCCATGTTGATATGGACATCCATTTGGGAGGAGTAGAGATCACAATATTTTCAACATGGCCACCACAGTGGCTATATTGTGGGTCAATTTGCATAGTTTTCATTTAGGACCAACTAGACATCATAAGAACTCTTCTGATGAAAACCCCATGTGAAAATGACTTTCCATTTAACACCTTTCATAGCGAAACCCAATCAGACAGGCAGTTGTGTAGAACTGGAAACTTGTTCAGTTATTGGTGCATCAGCGTGAGAGAATGCAGTGATGTTGGTCAATATGGCTTTACAGGACAAGTTTTTCAAATAATTTTTTAAAGTTATATTCCATTTTTAAAATTATAAAATTTTCTTTAAAGTCATACATTTTTTCATTTAAAATTTTCAGACGTAAAAAATTCAGTTGAAAGTAAAGTAAACTAAACAAGTATGCTTTACATTTTCTTTTATAACTTACTTTCAATATAATTTTTCTATCTGAAATATTCATTTTACCTCCAATATGTAAGTGTATGAAATGTGGGGAATTTTATGCCGTTTAAGATGGTGACAAAATAATAAAAATCCATCAAGAATGTCAAAGGTTTTTGAAATTTTTACTAAATTTACTAGCATGACAATTGGAGAGCAAGCAGAACAGATCCTTACAGTAAAGTCAACAAAGCTGTTCATTTTGTTTCAGTATTTTTATTCCACATTTTGTTTCAGTATTTTTATTCCACAATAAAATCTAATGTAAAAATATCAGAGTTTTGTTGGGTTTATTTTGGTCGATTTCCATGAATGCAGTAAAATTTCATAATATTATGCACACATTCAACAAACTTTATGAGCAGTGAAATCCTCAAAATGTCCAGTTAGCTTGAAAACTATCGAAGTTTTCATCATTGTTAATATCCAAGTAAAAAATACAAATTAACTAGTTATCATCCACTCGGTTCATTCGATGCAGTCAAGCTCACAATCCCCACTGCCTAAAATATCAATTTCTCCCAAAAAATTGTCTATATTTTCATCAGAATCAGCATCCACATCACTGCCATCTGCCATCAATTGCCGCTTCAGTACTGGGGGCCATTTCAATCTCTGCACGTTAAAATTAAGTTCTGAAATCAAATTTTCTACTAACCAGTTATCATCATCTCTATTCATTTCATCACAGTCAAGATCACGAACTGCACTGCAAAAAACTTAAATTTTCACCCACACAATTGTCCATATTTTCATCAAAATTGGCATCCACATCACTGCCATCACTTGCTGTTTCAGTGATGTCTGCTATGTTGATCTCGGCACCTTAAAACTCGTGTTTGAAATCAAATTTTCAAATAATGAGTTATCATCGTCTCTATTCATTTTGAACAAGATAATGATCCCAGCTGCCTAAAATGGCAATTTTCCAATCAAAATTTGTCAATATTTTCAACTAATTCCACAAGCACATAACTGACATCACTTGCCTCTTCAGTACTGATCGCCATTTTGATCTCCACACATTAAAACTCAATTTTTAAATCAAATTTTTACCATTTGTGAGCTTTTAATCCCATGCTGTATCTCCTACCTTTATTTCCTTCTTTGCAAAAGAGTACAAGTAAACTAATGTTATATTACATGGTAAAATGCACACTTCTGCGCCGTCGTAGACGGAATGTAGTGAACATACGTCCGGAATCGTATCCCGTCTGAAAAGGTAAAGTACGACTGGAATCATATCCCATCTGATATGGGTTAGGAGTAGCTATAACAAGATTTTTAAAATTGCCACTATGGTGGCTATATTAGATGTCAGATCAGGACCATTTTCCTTTTCATTTTGGACCAGCAAGACATTATATGGAGTCTTCTGATGAAAACTCCATGTTGATATGACTTTCCGTTTTCAAGGAGTAACAATAACAAGATTTTCAAATACTGTTAAATACTGCAAAAAATACAACCCCCCCCCCCAAAAAAAAAAAACAATTACAATGTATTATCGGTCATATTAAGGAAAAGAATCTTCATGCAAGTGTTCTCTCTCTCTCTCTTGAAAATAACTATTTACAAGTAAACACATCTACAAACACATACTAAAATACATTGTGAAAGTAGGACAATTTAACTGCATATATAAATTTCTTGTTTCATCTCTCCAACAACTATGTTATAAAATGACTTTAAGCAAGATCTTCATGTACACATAGCACTTAGTGATCACTTCTGCTTAGATATACCTTTAGGCTATTCTGCAAAAATGTGGCATGTGAATCAGCAAATCGAATGCGAGCTGGAACCGAGTTCCACATTTTAGCCCTGAATACTATCAACTTCCTTTGAATTGTTCAATGCAAGGTTTTGGTAATTCTAAACTGTTGTTAAAATTTGATCTTCGATTATAGGGAGAAGACTTTTTGTAGAACAATTTAGTGAAAAGTATATTACATTCTTGATAAAAAAAAGAAGCATGAAATAGAACGTCATAAAAAATATGATTTGGTTCATAACACTGCATGAAGATACTTTGCCTTAATATGACTGATAATACTTTGTTATTCTCGCCTTTTTTGTTTTGTTTTCTTAGTAGAGGACCTCAATGGCGATAAGTTGTCTTGAACTAATTGAGTTACCCTCTTTATATAATGACATTATTATTATTATTATTATTATATTATACCATGGCAGATAAATCTCAGGCCATGTGTTGAATATAAGCAATTCAAAGCACAAAATGTGTGCATCAACCATTGCCATTATGTACTGTCAACAATCCAAACAGCTAGTCAACACAAATTTTCTAATTATGGAAGGAATACATATCCACCATTATGAAAATGGGGAGCTGTCTGCTCTCATCAGCTTTTTGACAATGCAGGTATCCTGAAGAATCCCAATACTTACAGAGTTCATGCTAAGATGTGATTCAGGTGAAATAGTCACTTCGGAGTCTGTCATCACACCTAAACAGTCCCAAAAGCAAAGTTCACTTTGCTTTGCATCGACTTTAAAGTTCATGACATTACTTCGACCCAATTTTGTTTCAATACAATGCATTAATAATCAAAGCAAAACATCAACTTTTATGTCAGTTTTCCCTTCAAAGAGGAAGATGGAAAGATAGTATAAGAAGTTGTATGTTCTGTGGTCATTTCTGGTACTAATTTGAAGATCCTAAACAGACGAAATTACATAGCTGTCAATGGAATTCCCGCCAAAAATTTACAAAGGAACCTTGAAAAATGATGACAAATTGAATTTGAGTTGCCCAATCTAAAACAAATTATGACTCAGTGGTCATATCCAGGTCCATTACCAATTAAATGATTATTTCTTATCTCGCTTGTACAGAGTCACATTGACAATGCAACTCCAAGGTATCAACATGTCAAATTTGAAAGCAAGGCAGTTTGGATCATTAGGGTAGAGGGTCGAAGCAATTCATTTGCTGGATGGTGGGAAAAGAAGTCATATTATCACAGCAGAAATGGAAGCTGCTTTTTGTGCCAAATATACTTCAATATTTTAATCTATTTGCCTGTGCATTTCTGATGAAAAAAGTTTGTCTTTGAGAAGACACAAGTTACATCCCTTTTCATAAGAGTCAGGGGTCAGCAATATTCAAAACTTGACTGTAAAAGCAGGAGAAGTTTTGGTTCACGAGTCACAAAGTATAGCCATATATTGCTTCTTTTGATTTCCTATTCATCACAGGTTTCTCACATAAGCCGACTGTCTTTTGATCTTGGTGAGTTCAGCAACTGGTTTATCGAGATATTATTTTTAAAGCTTGAACAGCTGTTTCAAGTGAAACTTGTACAATTTAGCCGACCAAAGAGTCAGTCCTCTCTTTTACTGTCATATTTAAGCTGACAATCAGTAGTGAAATTATTGTTTTGTCATGGTCCACAAAACAAAGATCGGTGATTATTTTAAGACAGTGATAATTTAATTATAGGATACAGTAATTTTGCAGAGATGCTGCCAGGATTTTATCTAAAAGGGGAGCTCCCCCCTCTCACCAAAATAAGGAGGGAGTAGAAAACAAATGAGGGTGAGGAAGAAATGGACATAGTTCTATATTTATCTAACACATAAATATCCATCTCTTTCTTTCTTCCTACTCAACTTTGTTAGAGCTCTATTGAAATCAAAATCCCCAAAAGATGTCTCTTCTAGTTGTAGAAGCATTGTATAAGCATTAATATGTTGATCATTTTTATAGGATACTGTAATCTTGCAGAGATGCTGCCAGGATTTTATCTTAAAGGGGAATTCCCCCCCCCCCCTCTCATTTCCCCGGACAGAAGAAGTTCTACTGATGTACTCATGTAAAGTTTTAACTATACAGAGTCTCTTTTATCATGATATTCAGAAAAAGTCATTTGTGAGAGATGTTGACCAGGTTTACTTTGTTTCAAAAGGTCTCTAATTCTGACAACAACTCTATCAGAGGAAATAGTAATGTCATCAACATTTATTACATGCAAAGTTTGGCATCTCTGGCCGCTAAGAAAGGCTAACAGCATAACTAATTTCTGAGTCACATGTTTGAAAGAAATGTTCCCCAAGGGAAATAATGTTTCCAAATGTCAATGCACAGAGCTCACATACCAGGTTATGCTATATCTCTGCAAACTTGGCCTACGTAGAAAAACTCCTCTCAAAAATCTTTTTATAAACACATCATTACCTAAGTCTACATTACTACTCAATTTTACTATAATAGATAAAGCAGATCTAGCAGTATTATTGGAGCTATAACCGAAACTTGCAGAATAACTTCTGCACTGTCATCCGCTATCTTTTGAAGCACGCGACCCACCAGACTGAAAGGGGGGAACATATATAAAATTAGGCTCGACCAAATCATGGAGAAAGCATCAATCACCAAAGCATGTGGATCGGGTCTATATGACACATATTTGTGAATTTGATGATTCAATCTAGAGGCAAACATGTCAATATCAAAATGTCCAAATATTGCATGAATTTTGTTAGAGACAGCTTTGTTTAACATCCATTCTGCATCATCATTGAAATTCCTAGATAGATAATATGCCTCTATATTATTCTTCCCAGGAAGATGGCAAGCACTCAATCAAATATGTCTTTCCATACACCAAAGCCAAACATCACGAGCCATTTGATCTAGTACTTTCTGTCTACCTCCCAATTTGTTAGTGTAGGTAACAGCTACAGTATTATCCATGAAGATCTTAATATGTACATTATATCTGTGTCCACAAAGAGACTTCAGTGTCAGGAAACAGACCTGCAATTCTAAAATATTGATGTGGCTCATTTTCTCTGTACTACTCCAACAACCACCAGTTTTAACATTGTCAGTCTCATTTACACCTCCCCATCCCATGAGAGAGCTGTCACTTTTGAGTACGATATCTGGGTTACCTCAGAAAATAGGCTTAAAACTGATTTTAACATTTTGGATCCACCATTGAATTGTATCTTAAGCATGACTGGAAAGAGAAATTGATGCATCATAATTGCCCTTATGCATTTCAAGTAATCTGTCTTTGGGACCCTTTCCAGAGGTTTGTAGTAGATAGGGGCATATTCTAAGCCTGGTTCAGTAGCAACCATTTTCCCTATTAATTGTGCTAATTCATGAATAGTCAAATGTTTCTGTTTCAAGACAGATTCACAAAACTCGAGCAATGCCTGTGTCTTTCCCTCATTCAATCGAAGTCATATTTACAGAATTAATGAGAAATCCCACAAAGCTGATAGTTTGTGTGGGTTCCAAAACAGACTTTGTGGGATGTATTGTAAATCCTAAATCATCCAATAATCCAGCAGTATGAGACACATTGTTCTGACATTCCAAGTATGTTGAGCCTTGAAGGAGACTGTCATCCAAATAGAGAACATTGAGATAACCCATCTTATGCAAGAAAGAAAAAACAGGCTTCATGATCTTGGTGTATACTCGTGGTGCAGATGCTAGTCCATTTTGGTAAACAGGTGTATTGATAAAATTTTCCTTTCCAGTGAAAACATAAATATTTGTGGAGGCAATGTCAACAGGAATAGAGTAATATGCATCTTTCAGGTCAATTGAAGCGAAACAAGAATCTTTGTGAACCATAGCTAAAGCTGTTTTCAATGTCTCCATTTTAAAATGGTGATGTACAACATGCTCATTAAAAGCATGCAGGTTGAGGATAACCCAGATGCCCCATCACACTTTTGTTTGATGAATATGTTAGACAAAAAACTTTATATGTGCCAATTTTATTCTCAACTACTCCCTTATTCAGGAGTTTATTAATTTCTGTTGTAATTAAGGTGGATTCATTGTCCGAAAAATGACTCTCTTTTGGAATACAAGTTTTGACTGGGCTGCCATCAAGTTTGAGTCTATAAGCTTTCAAAGTAGACAAAATCGATGCATCAGAAGTTATCTTCTGCCATTTTAAAACACACAGAGTAACTTTACCAAAAAAGAAATTTTCTGGTGTATTTTGCAATAGCGCACGGAAAGAGATTGTGCTCTCGTCAATGGGGAAACTGCCACTTCCAGTTATTGTGGAAGAAACAACACTGCCTCTGTTCAGAAATCTTGACGCGAGTTGTAAGGTCTCCTCTTTTTGAGGTTTTGTGGTCCCCATTTATGCAGCTGAGACCTGGCTCCCATCTTGAATATAAAAAAACTTTAGGGCCTGTTTGAGCACCTTTGTAATTTGGGTGTCTTACAATGTTTGAAGCTGGAAACTTTATTTTCCATATGCAGAGTATCTGCAATAGTATTGACTTTTGTCAACAGGTCGTCTCCAAACAGGAGGTCAATGACCTTGTTTTGGGGTCACGTAAAGATTGGTAGCTATAATGAAGATCAGGCTTTATCAGCTCTTTCCTTTTCTGAGTCATATTGCAAAATCCAGAGGAAAGCATCTGCAGCACATCACCAGCCTCTCCAAGCAGCATATTTACATTTGGAAGTATACCATCTGACTAGTTGTGCAATAGTTAATCCATGAGCCTGAGAAGAGGAACACAAGCTTTAGCAACAGTTCTTTGAAATTTTTGGAGCTTTGCATCCATTTGTTTGGTAGGTTTGTTCATTTTTGCCCAAATCTCAGGATTTACTTTTGGCACACCTAAATTTTGGCAATTCTGTGGCCTTAAAGTTGGTCACTCAAGTCCTTAAATTTATCTGGAGATATCTGGGCCCTGAAACCAGCATTGACAATTTTGGCCAAGCTCTCCTGAATCGATGGCCTACAACGTTCGTTTACTTCATAAAATTCCTAAAGTTCAGTGTGGATCTCATTTCCTTCCATTTCCTAAGTTAAATTTGGTTGTGATGTTACCAAATCTTGAAGGCCATGCTTGAAGTCATCTACATCTTCCTCACTGAGCTCACCGGTGGAACAAAGATTCTCCTCGTGAAGTTGAACCGTTTCCGTGCATGTTCATCGAATTCAGGCACAATCTGCCATGGGTTTTTTGCTAATTTTGTCAACTTGTGACTTGAGAGTTGTTACCGTAGCAGACACATTTGTCAGTAATTCAAGTTGATAGTCCCACATCACTTGATTGTGGGCCGTTTGTCATTCAAGCAGGTTTTCATCTGGGCACCGCCACTGTTGTGCAAATGTCACGTTTTTTCTCGCAGTCACTCGCGAGAATTCAGGGGAAAGTTCACAATCACGTAACGAACTTGTTGTTGTTGTCCGTAATGGTGCAGCCCCTTTATCAGTAGACTCAAGTTTTCTCCTAGATTTTGACGCCACTATATGGCTATCACTTTGCACTCTTGTTCCCCCTTGGGGATCATTACATTCTTTTGCAACAGTGATGGAGAAATCTTTGGCCTTATCAGCTAAACGCTGCTTGGCTCTATTTTGCAATATTTCTTGCAATAGTCCATTTCCCATATTGACAAGATTCCTTTGTTCTCCTAGATTTTGACTCCACTATAGGGCTATCATTTTGCACTGTTGTTCCCTCTTGGGGATCATTGCATTATGTTGCAACAGTGATGGAGAAATCTTTGGCCTTATCAGCTAAATGCTGCTTGGCTCTATTTTGTAATATTTCTTGCAATAGTCTCTTTCCCTTATTGATGGGATTCCACTGTCCCGATTCCACCCTTGTGTAAAACTGTGCAAGGGACACAGCGGTTGAAAACAATAAATCAATGAGGTAAGGGAGAGTGATGACTGGAAAAAATTCTTGAAACCAGTAAAGGAAGTTCTCGCCCTACACTAAATGTAAGTTTTCATCGGTCGTAAAATACTGTAATCACAAAAATTTTAACTAAAACTAAAAAAAAAAAAACAAGTACCGACTCCTTGATGCTGGATCATTCACTGATTCATCATGTAACCAATTCCATCACATGGGATCCTGAGGCACTTAGAGGGGAAATAAAATAATATATTTCACTAACAATAGCTCTGCCAAAGTTTTACTTTCTTTAATCAGTGCTTTGCTGACTACTATGCCCAATTTTTTTTATCAGTTACACAATGTTGTATTAGGGTTTTAAATCCACCAATGCCATAGTCAGCTTGTTCAGACAGAGGTATTTTGATCAAAAAATAAATATCCTTACTTTTTAATTTCTTTATAGATTCTTATTTGTTCAATCTTAACCCTTAGAGTACTATATAGTTTTGTAGCACAAGATCCCTCAAGGCAGAATTGTTTGAGAAAAGAAATGAAAATTGCAATCTACTTTTAATTGCCTGTATTTTAATTAGGCTTGGTATTCTGCCTTTTCAACATTTAATTTCGGGGTTAACCGGCATGCCATCTGTTTTTGTCCATCCAGCATGTACACTGGACTCGTATTCAACATCATTTTGGGTTCAAAATTACTCACTGGTATTTCCAGTAACACTTTCTGGGCTCCAATAATCTCATATACTTCAAAACTTTAAAAATCATTGTCATCATCGCTATCATCAGCCAGTATTTGCCGAATGAATCGTCATCTGAAGATGAACCATGTTGGGAGTCAGCCATTTTGGGTTTCCTAGGAGCCCAAACGTGCATTCGTAAAACTTCCTTTATGAATGCAAGGTGCAATCTCAACGATGCATGTTCCAGGGCCCAATATGCCAATCAAATTTAGTTTAACAACTGTTCATGTCAAGCCGAAGTAGTCAGATGTGTAAACAGTTGCCTACCGGAAAAAAGAACGATGACGAGACAAGCGCAACAAGACCTCGACTGGCAGCACAACTTGTGCCACGACAAGCACTTTAAGAGTTAACAGTTAAATAAAAATTGTATATTGCGCTGAGTACATTTTTATATGCGCGACTTTAAAATAATTTGCGGGAGTTCTCGCACATCACTGCTTTCCAAGTGCGCAAATCTGTACAAATTTTACGCAATTTGTGCACTTGCACGCCATGACAGCATCTCTGATCTTGTGTGGAATATAAATATGAGAGAGAACAACATATACATGAATTTTATGATTTTGTTGAATAGTGCACCTAAAACAATCTTGATATCGTAATAATAATAATAATAATAATAATAATATTGATATTTGGTGCATAGTATTTGTTGAAAAACCAATTTGAAAAGGTGAACTTGTGTACAGAGGACACCTGTGTACAAAGCCAGTTTTACCTTTTCCCATGGGTGGCCACTGTTGACAGGTTTGACTGTATATAAGGTAACATTACAGCTCCAATCTAGTAATCCACGTATTGGGTATGAATGGAACAAGGTAAAAGTTCTGGCAAGCAAGATGTACTAACTTTCATTAGGATATTTCAAAATAAAAATTCTGGGCCCACCAATGGAAATTTGTGACCCGAATTAGCAGAATCATCCCTGCCATCATATGCCATGTAAAAAGTTCCTGCCGAGTTGAATGTATAAAATGCAGATGGAAAGGAGGGTAAAGACATAGGGTCAATACAGACAACCTGTACAGAAATTTAAAACCTTTCAAAACATGGCTATATAAAAGCTCATATGCTATCCTAAAACATGCAATTAAACTCCACATTTTGTTTTGAGTATAAACTCTCCTCAAGATGTTCAAGAGCAAAAGAAGAATCGTGATTCCCCATAAATTACTAACACCACCTTCTATAAATATTTACCACATCTGAAACTGATGAAAGAACCTACCATAGTGAACGTCTCTGTTACACAACTTTCAGTGATTTTCTCCAACAAGACACTGTGCAATATACAGTATTTTTTCCATGAGGAAACCAGAGGGCCAGCCTAAAATATTTGTCAAAAAGAGTACATTGGTTTATCATCATATAAATATATCATTAGCAAAAATTAACCAAAACTTTGTAAAAATTGGTCCATGGGCCATCATCAACCCTGGGCTTGTCATTGCAAAAATACAAATATATGTTGATAACACAGGGCATATGCTACTACTTACTAGTAATTATGAAAGGATTTGAGTCAATTGAAATAATGGTGCCATTTGGTAATTCCACTGAAAAGCGGTAAATTCTTGGATTTGTTGGTACTCTGCTATGCCGGTGTTGAAGACCATCTACTACCATAATTCCCTCATCAGCAATGTACCCAGTCAAGGTAGTATTTGTTCCACATACATATCTGAAAACAAAATAACATTCATCTCTTAGTAAATGCCGACTACTGCAAACAAGAGTACGATGAATGGCACATTATGCGCCTGCCCATGCTTAATAGTCCTCTATGAAGACAACTGAAATTTTTGTGCAGAAACCATTTTTCCTCAGATTGACCTTGACCTTCTGCCCCAAATCAACAGGCTTCTTCCCTACCCCAAGTACAAGCCATCTACAAAGTTTGGGAGAGGTCTGTAATGTAGAACAAATGTTATTGTGCAGAAAAAAATGTCTTCTTTCAGCAAGTGACCTTGACCATCGACAGTTTGATCCAAAAATCAATAGCCTTCTTCCTTTTACCAAACAGAAAGCCATCCACAAAGTTTTGTTGAGATATGTCATGTAGAAATAATATTATTGTGCAGAAACCATGCTTTAATTCTTTCACTCACAGTAACTTTGACTTTTGACCTTTCAAATCCAACATCAATAATGTTCTTCCTTACACCACGGCCAAGACATCAAAAATGTTTGGAAACCATACTCCCCCTCAAAAAAAACTACATTTCAATATCACTATTAAGCTACCTCTTGCTACTGTGTAGCCGACTTTGCCAGTTCAGTGGGAGGCTGATGACCCCCAAAACTGGATAGGAAAAACAAGGAAATACTCACCCGTACCTTAGCAGTCTCCACAACTGTAGGACAGTATCCATTTAGGTCACATTTTGTGCCACAACAATGGGCCCTAGAGAAAAAATGCATTCACTTTGGTGCGCCAAGGAGCAAAGGCAGAAGGAGGAGAGTGTAGTGTGACATTGCCGAAATGCAGCTTTCATCACCTGGGTTAAAGACGCATGAGTTACATAGACCCATCAGCTAGTAATGCTTGGACCTCATGGACTTTAACCCTTTTCATACTGAAGGCCAATCAGGCAGGCAGTTCTGTGGAACTGGAAATTTGTTTAGTCAATGGTGTGTCAGCATGAGAGAATGCCAGGACATTGGTCAATCGCACTTTACAGGACAAGTTTTTCAAATAATTTTTGAAGATTATATACCATTTTAGTCATATATTTTTTCATTCAAAATTTTCAGATCAAGAAAGTTCAGCTGGAAGCAAAGTTAAGTAAACTAAAAAAAAATACATGCTTTACATTTTCTTTTATAACTTACTTTCAATATAATTTTTCTATCTGAAATATTCATTTTACCTCCGATATGTAAGTGTATGAAATGTGGGGGATTTTATGCCGTTTAAGATGGTGACAAAATAATGAAAATCCATCAAGAATATCAACGGTTTTTTAAATTTTTACTAAATTTACTAGCATGACAATTGGAGAGCAAGCAGAACAGATCCTTACTGGAAAATCGACAAAGCTGTTCATTTAGTTTCAGTATTTTTATTCCATAATAAATTCTAATGTAAAAATATCAGAGTTTTGTTGGACTTATTTTGGTCCATTTTCAGGAATGCAGTAAAATTTCATAATATTAAGCACACATCCAACATTGGTATATGGCCAAACTTTATGAGCAGTGAAATCCTCAAAATGTCCAGTTATCTTGAAAACTATTTAAGTCTTAATCATCGTTAATATTCAAGTAAAAATACCAATTAACTAGTTATCGTCCACTGCACGTAAAAATTCAGTTTTCAAATCCAATTTTCTAGTAACCATTTATTATCATCTCTGTTCATTTCATCAAAGTCAAGATCAAGAGCTGCACTGTATAAAACTTCAATTTCCCCCACCCCCAATTGTCTAAATTTTCATCATAATTCGGTTTGTTTGATGCAGTCAGGCTCACAATCCCCACTGCATAAAATATCAATTTCCCCACACACCACTGTCTATATTTTCATCAAAATCGGCATCCACATCACTGCCATCACATGCTGCTTCAGTTCTGTCTGCTGTTTTGATCTCTGCATGTTAAAATTCAGTTTTCAAATCCAATTTTCTAGTAACCATTTATTATTTTGTCTCTGTTCATTTCATCAAAGTCAAGATCAAGAGCTGCACTGCATAAAACTTAAATTTCCCCCCACCCCCAATTGTCTAAATTTTCATCATAATTCGCATCCACATTATTGCCATCACTTGCTGTTTCAGTGATGTCTGCCATGTTGATCTCAGCACCTTAAAACTCGTGTTTGAAATCAAATTTTCAAATAACAAGTTAGCATCATCTCTGTTCATTTTGATGAAGTAAAAATAACAATTCCCACTGCTTAAAATGTCAATTTTCTTCACGAAATTGTCTATAATTTCAACAAATTCCACAAGCACATAACTGCCATCACTTGCCTCTTCAGTACTGACTGCCATTTTGATCTCCACATGTTAAAACTTTCAAATTTGTAATTTTTTTTTTGTTTATTTTTTTTTTTTTATAATTTTTTTTTTTTTTTTTTTTTTTTAAAAACTTGTGCTGATCTTCTATCTTTATTTCATTCTTTTTAAAAGAGTACATGTAAAATAATGATGTATTACACTGTTAAATGCACACTTCCACGAAGTGGTTGACGGAATGTAGTGAAAATACGACCAGAATCGTATCCCCTGTGAAAAGGTAAAGTAAAACTAGAATTGTATCCCATCTGAAATGGGTTAATCATCATCAATGAAAGGTCGTTCTCGGTAAGGGACTGATAATCTCTCTTGATTGGTGAGACAATCCCCCAAAAATAGTAGAATCTTAAATATCAGCCAAGCACTTTAGAGGAAGGAAAAGACGCTTCCTACCCCTTTTTCTCCCTTTACAGCTTGCCGAATATAAATTTAAAGCCCCAACTGGGCACAAGAGTTAATCTTGATCATTCCTAGCACAGACATGACTGAGACGGGGGATATTTATAGGGAGTGGACCTACACATGGAAGCTGGATTTGTATTTTTAAAAAACCTGATTGGCAGTGGAGAGAAACCAACTCGTAATTGCAACTGAACCGCAGTGAGCCTGGTTCTAAGGATCTGGCATGCAGCTTGCCTCTTCTGCTCACAGATGCTAATGAAAGCAAGAAAACAGTCTTGAGGGTAAGGTTCTCAAAAGAAGTTTCACCAAAAGGTTCAAAGGGGGCTTTAGTCAAACCACAAGACACATGACAGATTCCATCTAGGCATTAGAAAGTGATACACTGGTCTCTGCAGCTCAAAATACCTGATCAGGTCGGTAATATCAGAATCCAAATTGATGACTGGTGCATTTGAAAATTTGAGCGTGTTGGAAAGAGCTGCCCTATAGCCCTTGATATCAGAAAAGAGCATTATCTCTCTTAAAAAAAGGAAGAGGAGAAATTCAGTGACTGCACTCAGAGAGGGACAGCTAGGATTAACACCTTTCCTACTGCACCAATTGCAAAAGATTCTCCACTTGGCATCATAGTCCGTGGACACAGAGCATCTCCTGGCAGAGAGATCATTAGAGATGAGCCAAGTGTGAAAGTGGAGAATCTGCGGGCTGATGTGTAGGAGAGAGCTCCTGTGCTGGAACAAGCGGTCCCTGCTCAGGGGCAATGTTTTGGGCTGGTCAACCAGCAGGTCAAGAAGATCGCTGAACCATGATCATTGGGGTCACAGAGGGGCTATCAAAATGAGCTAAGCAGTTCAGGTCCTTCATTTTTTATGAACTTGTGGTATCATCATGAAGGGTGGGAAGGTGTAAGCAAACAAACAATCCCACTTCAGACTGAAAACATCCACTGCCCAGGTTCTCTGGTCTGGGACTAGGCAAATGTAAAAGGAGAGCTTCTTGTTTAGCCTTGTCAAAAACAAGTCCACCAAGGGTCTCCACCAAAGTCTGAACAGGGAATCTGCTACGGATTGGTGCAGAGATCATTCCATGAGGACTATCTTGTCCCTCCTGGACAGATTGTCTGCCAAAATATTTGTTATGCCAGGAATGTGGCAAACTCGGAGGATAATCCCTTCTGAGACTGCCCAGTGAAGCAGGTTCCAAACCTCATGGCAGAGAGAAAGGGCATGTCTGCCTCCTTGTCACCTGAGATATGCTACCAATGACGTGTAGTCAGAGGAGACCACACAGCGACTTCTTATTTCTCAACACAACCCAGAAGGGCTAAGAAGACTGCCCTCATTTCAAAAATGTGTTGATGTGAAGGGCAGATTCTTCCTGGGACCATGAATCCTGAAGAACTGGCCCCTCCACTCCAGATGAGCATGTCACCCTGACTTTGATGCATTTGTGAACAGATATGAATGGGGTTTGGGGACATACATGGCGACTTCAGCCCCAAACCAGTCCCGATTTGTCCACCAAATTAGATGATGGTGGAAATCTGGTCCCAGAGAAATCTGAGCTGTCAGAGGATCCCTGTGCAGTTTCAAGTTCATCAGAAGGAGCAATTGGAGGGGACACAAGTGCAATCTGCTTAGGGAACCAGGTCCACCATGGAGTTCAAGGTTCCAAGAAGGGATAGATAAAGATGTCAGCCAACAACTAGGTCTGGGCTTTCAGTGTCTCCAACAGAGCCAGGATTTTGTCTATTCTGTCCTAAAGGACATGGACTAATCCTTTGTTCGTGTGGAAATTCATTCCCACATACATCAAATATTCAGATGGAACCAGCTACAATGTCTCTAAGTTGGGTAAAATGCACAGTCTGGTCACTTTGGACCAACAGTAAGTCAAATCTTGTCCAACAGACTCTAATTGGCCATTGTGGACCAACCAGCCATCAAAATACTGGAGAACTGTTATCCCGTGACCTTAAGTGGACAGCAACTACTCCCATTACCAGAGATGCCCATTGCCAAAAGCTCCTTTTCCAAGATCAATTCATGGCAAGCACAATTGTTAGCCAGCATGTTAATTCTTTTCACAAGCAAGGCTGATAAAGAATCTGACCCAAGGTTCAGCCTGTATTCAGTCTTGTTTTTTCTCAAAAAGCTGAAAATTCTTTCAGAATCTGAACTGGAATGGGGGATATATCAGGATGGCCAATGCTAGCCTTACAAGGTGCTGACATTTGCCTGCTCCATCCAAATCTTTCATCTTCAATATTTTCCCCCAAGCAACATCAATCCTAGGTTCTGCATCAACTAACGATGATACATCCATCTGGAATTTGAAGAACTCAGTCTTCACTGAATCCAAATTTTCATCTTTCACCAAATTTGGAAATCTGCTGGTGAAATAATCAATACTTTCAACACTTGATTGCAGTCTTTCACTGATTTGCATAACTTCTGAATGGATCAAAATCTCACTACTTAGTGGGAATTTTTTAATGACATAATTGCAGGCATTTCTGAAAAAATGCCTGACCTCCGCATGAAATGTAGAAATTTGATCCACTGTAAGACTTCCACTCTCTTTTTCAACTGCCATGTGTTTTCTTGCCTCTTGTCCAATCACCAAGCCAGTACTCAAATCCCTTGTATCTGACTTCTTCATAAAGTCCACAGTCAGGAAACTGCTAGCCTTAGCAACAGCTTCTGGTCTTAGGAAACATGCATACAGATCTGCAAGAACCTCATGTACTCGCTTTCTGAGGACATGAATCATTGGAGCATCCTTTTGAAGAGCAAGATTTGCTTTTGTAAAGATTGGCAGTGTGTGAGCCAAAAAGAGGCAATAAAATGTGGACATGATGCTACCAAAAAACTGATTTATCCTCTCAAGTCTTTTTGTTACATCCTTTGCAACACCACTGGATGAAGGGAATACTTCTCCACAGCAAAATAATTTCAGTGGCTCCCACTGTTCCAGCAAGCACTTGATACTTTCTAGGTGGGACAGCCATCTTGTGGGGCCATGCTTCAAAATCTTTTGAATTTTAGTGCCACATTCTTCCTGAAATTTGATTAATTCTTGCCGACATTTTGATCTCTTGTTCAAATAAAAGTATATATCAACAAGAATCTCTTCTATGTCAATTGACAATTCTTTTGTGGCATTTTTTGCAGCGATGTGCACTAAATGGCAGGGACAGCCATGCATGAATGTTCCAGGATTTTTCTTGGAAATATATGCTGCTACTCCCTTCTTGCAGCCAGTCATAACAACAGCATCGTCCGAGCTAAATACTATGCAATTCTGCCATCGTATATCCCAGTGCTTGAAAGCATCATCAAGAAGGTTAAAGATATTCTCCCCTGTGGAAGCCTTGTTGCAAGACACAATGCACAGAAGCTCTGTCGTCACTTGCCCAACATTTGGATTGAAATTCTTCACAACAATAGGATATAGCTGGCTTGATTAACCATTATTGCTTCCATCAGTTGCAACAGAAAAGGGGGACATCTGCATTCTCTCCACTACCTTCTGGACAGAATGATTGGCCATACACTTTATCATATCCACTGTCTTAGATCTGGCACATGAAAATTTCTGAGTGATCTTCGAATCAAGGAACATTTTCTTGAAAAGTTGCGTAGCATGGTCACTGATGGCTAATGGGAGATTGTGCTCTGCAATGAAGCACGACCAAAGTGCTTCAGCTGAAGTGACTTGGTCCCCTTCAGGCGTTGATTTGAAATAAATGCTCAGAGGGATCGATGTCTGCAGAATTTGTGCATAATCTGTATGTATCTTTGATGTAATGTGTTTGCAAATGTCACCTCTCCCTCCATGCTCAACAGAGAAATCCACACCGCAAATTGTGCAGTTAGCATGGCTGCCATCAATGCGAGAAGATTTGATGAAAGCCCAGGTTTTAGAATATTCTTCACTGAATTGTGTGTGTCTTTTCTTGCTCTGGGTAGGCTTACAACCACTGTCTGACATTTTAAAGTGAAATGAAGCGTTCCAGGTGATGGCGCGAAACTGATCACATGACACGAATTACCGTAAAAGACTGAGTAGGACCGAAGTGAACTGTTATATCATGCCGGAACATGATCTTATGTCGCAAAATACTAGTCTGGTTCCCGGTCTTATATGAAGCCACTGAATATATCTGGATATGTATAATAAGTATGAGAGGAGCAGTCTAATAAATTACAGAAAATACTGGAACGGACCGAAATCAGTCTCAAGTTATATTCCGGAAACTGACAATATGGCTTCAACTTACACCAATTAATTTTTTGGGGTTTTGGTTTTAGGAAAATTTGTGATTTTTTCTCATGAAGGTGTAATTCGTGAACAGGCGCGGCAATTTGTGACATTCATGTTCAATTCGGGACAATGGGCATCTCTGGTAACAGCTTTGAGTGTGCAGGCTAGGCCAAACGGCAGAGCACAAAATTGGAAAACCTCTCCATCTGAGTAAAACCGGATGTACTTCCTGTGAGGAGGAAAGATGTGGATGTGAAAGTATGCATTCTGAAGGTCAATGGTGACCGTTTTGCTGCTAGGCTTTATGCCATTCATCAATGAGGCATTGATCTCCATCTTGAATGATTTCTCCAGCAGAAACTTGTTTAAGGTGGAAAGATTGATAATTAGACAAAACTTTCCACCTTTTTTGGGAACCAGGAAAATCCAGGAGAAAGCCAGAGACTGGTCATTGTACACCCTCTCTACTGTGCCCTCCTGCAGAAGAGAGTGCACTTCTGCCTTTACTTGCTATGTGGGCAGCCAGGGTGACCACTTCTTGGCCAGTTTTGACAAGCCAGGAGCGGAGGGGAGAGACTGATGTTGCTGCTCCATCAGGTCCTGGGAAGCCACAGAAGGAATGAGACCACTAATGGAAGTGGCCAAAAATGATTGGCATATGAGGCTTTGGTGACCAGAAACCTAGTCTTTAACTCTAAAGCCTCCAGTGTCATGACTGTAAGGCATGCACAGGTCCCCGAGGAAATACCACTCAAGATGCTCTGGCATGTAAAGTGGGAGGTTAAGGAGCCAGGCAGGAGTGTGAACCCCATAGCTATAAGCAGAGACCAGAGGTCTCATCGTAGAGAGGGGACTGATTACTCTCTAGGCTGCCTAGCAAACTCCTGGCCCTTAAAAAAAACTTTGAGAAAGCTCCCTTACCATGGCTGAGTGGGGGAGCAAGAGGAGATCTGTGTTGGAGACCGCTCCGGAGAGCCTCTCCAAACTGAAGAGAATTTGTGTCCTCCAAGCTTGAAGGCTTGGGACACAAATCTGGGAGTAGAAGATGGTAAACTTTCTTGATCGCCTTGTGGAAAGACCAAATGTCTTCCTCATCCACTACTGGAAACGACAGTTGGGAGGGGGAAAGGGACCGGAAGGGAGGGGGTGCTACCTCAACCTGTTCTGCAGGTTGTCTTTGTCTGCTCTCTCTCTCTCCCGAGAGGCAGGACTTTTTGGCCCAGTGTCACCGTTTCAGTGAAGACCTGGGGACATGGCAAACCTCGTCCCACTACTCCTCGTGCAGTGCGAGGGGACTGTCCCTGGTGGCAGACTCTGCAGGTGGGCAAAAGTGCCTCTTGACCTTCCTGGGTCGTTTTGCAAGAAGAGGGTCTGCCCCTGTACCTCCTTTTAATCTCCACCTTGTGAGAGAGTGATGTCAGTCCGTAGACTGCAACATCAACCTCTCTAGGATGAGGCCATGGGCCTTAAGTCCATAGCTGTATAAAAGGGAAGGACCAATCAATTCCCTGCATTGGATGACCCCACATCCCATAGTGATTGCGTGGGATAATAGGAAAAGGGGGGATACCGATCCAATCCCCTTCCATAGTCTGGTGCCTGAATGCCGACTGCCAGTCCCCAGCAGAATTCCACTGGAGTGTGGTGACAGCAGGAGTCTCGACCCGATCAATATCCCTGTACTGAGGGGGATCCAACGACTGATAACAGATACTCATAAAACGGTGGCCAATAAACGGTGCCTAATGCTAAATGACCGGTCACCCTACACTGACCAGTGACCAGTCAATGACCTTTCACCAGTGAATGACCAGTATGGCAACTCTGATCTGTAAGAAGATCTTTCCACAGATCTTACAGACTTGGATAGCAACGTTCAATCCCCTTAAAGAGTAGCTCAATTCTGTCGCCACTAACAGGTGTGGGGGTCTGAGAGGGTGATGTTCCTCCCTCACAGGGGGCTTGGGAGGGGGGTGCAACTCACTCTACTGCACCAACTACACAAAAATCTCCACTTGGCATTGTAAACCCTGGAGGTCGATTGAATTCTAGACTAGGCATGCAGGCTGCAACCCTACTCAAAAACTAATCTTCATTGCATAGATCATTTGATATGAGCCAGGCACAAAATTGGAGAATCTATGGGTTGTTGCGCACAAGGAACCCTCTGTACTGCAAGAGACGATCCCTCAACAATTGCAACTCCCTGGGGGCCTATACCAACAGGTCAAGGACATCACTGAACCATTCAGGCCAAAGGGGGGCTGTCAGGATGAGCCATGACATAAAAGTCCTGACATTGTGAACATGAGGATTATGAAAGTGGAATGGCATATAGTCAATGCCACTTCAAACTGCGGTTGTCTACTACCCATGAGAGGAAGAAAGAGATGGTTATGACCCAGTTTTCTCTCTTTTTGATTTACATAAGGAGAAATGTAAAGCTCTTAAAACTGGGCAAAGGAGTCTATCTTGAGCATCTCCAGCACAGATACAAAAGAGACTAGAGATTTCAATACGAACACAAGATACCAAAAGTAGTTGATTCTTCGCCAGAGACCCATGCTGGCAAAGACAGACAAAATCATAAACAACCCTTTTTCCACTTATCAAGCATGAATTACACTCCTTCTCCTAACCGATGCTACAGACAGAAGGAAAACTATTTTAAATGTAATATTCTCAAAGGAAGCTCCACTGGAAGGTTTATAAGGAGTTTTATATACCAACCAAAGTACTATAGAAGAGGGAAGTGAAGACAGTTATGTGTTTCTTGATTAGTTGAAAATAAAAACCATTTCATGTAGAAAATTGACATTTTACTCAATGGGGATCAATATCTTTACTTCATGAGAATGAACAGAGTTGATTATAACTCGTTATTTGAAAATTTGATTTCAAACAGGAGTTTTAACGTCCAGAGATCAACATGGCAGACAGCACTGAAGCAGCAAATGATTTCAGTGATGTGGATGCCAATTTTTGTGAAAATATAGACAATATTGTGGGAAAAATTGACGTTTTACACTGCGCAGATCGTGATCTTGACTTTGATGAAATGATTTCGAACAGGAAGGATGACAACTGGTTAGTAGAAACTTTGATTTCAAAACTGAATTTTAACAAGTGAAAATCACAATGGCAGACAGTACTGAAGCGGCAAGTGATGACAGTGGTGTGGATGCCGATTTTGATGAAAATATAGACAACTTGAAGGGGGGAATTGATATTTTAGGCAATGGGGATTGTGATCTTGACTACAGAGAAATGAAATGAGTGGATGATAACTAGTTCGTTGGTAATTTTGACTCAAGATATTGATGATGATGAAGACTTTCATGGTTTTCAAACTAGCTGGATATTTTGTGAACTTCACTGCTCATAAAGTTCACCCATATACCAAGGTTGGAGGTGTACAAAATATTATGAAATCTTACAGCATTCCTGGAAATGGACCAAAACTCCAACAAAATTCTGATATTTTTACATTAGAATTTATTATGGAATAAAAATACTAAATACAAAACTAACAGTTTTGTCGACTTTCCAGTAGGATCTGTTCAGCTGGCTCTCCAATTCTCATGCAAGTAAATTTAACAAAATTGAAATACCCTTTGAAATTCTTGATAGATTTTTATTGTTTTCTCCCCATCTTAAATGGCATAAAATTCCTCACATTTCATACACTTACATATAAGAGGTAAAATGAATATTGCAGATAGAAAAATTATATTGCAACTAAGTTATAAAAAAAACTAATGCTTGCTTTTTTAGTTTACTTAACTTTACTTTCAACTGAAATTTTTACATCTGAAAATTTTCAATGAAAATATATACGACTTTAACAAAAATTTCATGCTTATTAAAATGGTATATAACTCTGAAAAATTATTTGAAAAACTTGTCCAGTAAAGCCAGATTTACCAATGTCATTGCATTCTCTCATGATTTTACAACACTGACTGAACAAATTTCCAATTCTACACAACTGCCTGTCTGATTGGACTTCAATATGAAAAGGGTTAAAGTAACTGGGTCGGATTCTCAACCCTCTCGAAAATGGAGGCCACAGATTTCATTCAGCACTATCTTCAGTTGGATGATTAGACTTATGACTATGAAGGCTACCATAAGTCAGATAGAGGCTCCATTGTCAATGTAGTCAACACTGATTTTGATATTTTATCAAATTCAGATCATTTAGTGATCTAGATGTAGACAACGAACCAGTAGATTTCAAGGTTGAGAAAGCTTAGCTATGGTTGGTCACACTGCTTCACTGACTTGACAGTGAACGAGTTCTCTCAAAATTTTTAAGAATATAAACAATTCTTCTGTGAAAAATAATTATACAACTATAAAGATCAGATTTTACTCTTAAACCTATCTATTGATTATAGATGTGTACAAAAAAGATAACATGGATACAAATATATGCTGAACTTTGCATATACTACACTGCTATAAATTTTACAGGCAGGCCTATACACATTGAGTCATATAGGTAACATGTTCTATTTATAGCACACTGCCCTGTGTGGCTTAAGGTAATGTGGATACAAATTTATGCTGAACTTAGCATATACTACACTGCTATAAATTTTACAGGCAGGCCTATACACATCAAGTCATATAGGTAAAATGTTCTATTTTTAGCACACTGCACTGTGTGGCTTGGGGAAATGTATATCGACAGCCCACACAGCAAAAGACTATGAGGTAAAGCAATAACCTTGGAGATAACTGTTGTGAATGAAAATCATGGAGTTATCATGTTGGTGAGTAAAATCAAGATTGTATTGCATTCTTCCGGTTTACAAAACTACAGTTCTGTGGGCTTTATACTCTATTGTTGCTGCGCAGTTTTACCCCCTCGATTTAATACATCAAATCAGATAACTATCTAATCTTCCTCCACATAATCATTGAGACAATAATTTTGCAGATCATCATTATTTACTGCTGCGCCTGACAAACTGCAGTTATCAATACAATATTGTCAGTTATCGACAATAGGATGACAAGATTAGCAAATTACATGCAAGTTATCATTTGTATTCCTGTTTTTCTTAGCACTAGTTCTTTGTCTCGTATCAATTCTATAATTGCCTCATGCAGTGAAATTTAAGTGAGGCAAGTACAGATGTCATGTACATGTAGATATGCTCATAATTTTTTTTTTTTTTTTTTTTTTTTTTTTTAAACAAAAATTGGCAGCGATTCTATTTCAAAGGGGACTTATGGAATAAAAGAAATAATTCCACTGCTTCTTTTTCAAAGATGTAAAGTACTCAACATTTGACAGAAATTATGTTGCAGCCCTCTCAAAATGGATGATAAAGCTAAAATTTAGGACCTCTTTAAAGGATGGGTCATGAATAATACTTATGTTTGTTTTTAAGACTTGTGAACTGATTTTGGAATGCTGAACAAAAATCAATCCTTACATTGTTTTCCCAAACAGGTAAATAGTCAAAAAAAAATTCTCCAGGTTATATAGTACATGTTGCCATAATCTATGTCAGTGGATGGTACCAAAACCATACAAGAAGCAGGGGAGGATGCAGGATTTTTGTCCGAGAGGATTTGCTGAGAAGAGGGGGTTCAGTGTACTTCAAATGGCTAATATTCATGTTTTCACATAGAAGTGTATGATTTTAACAGATGGGGGAGGGTGAACCTAACCATCTGACGACACTATTCCCCTTGATGGATTTCTATATTGAAGTAAAGTAAAATGTGCCTAAAGTCATACGGAAAAAAATGTGAAGATTTTCCCTCATACTGTAGAAAATGGCTGTGATAGATTCCTTATGATTAAGAACTTGCCTTTTTGTGGATCACCCTGAATTTCTGGAATCTTTCCTTCACAATTCATTTGATATGATCCAGATCATACACCCACTAAGTCTCCTTTATTTGTTCTATGTGCAACAATTTTGCAAGGAAAACTGTATGCTTCATTTTGAAAAGACACAATGTACAGTACACGCATCGTGGATTACGGATTGCCCACTCAATCCAGTGGACATGAACACAGGGGCAAAGGATTAAGTGCCCACTACAAGTAGTGGATGTCCAATCAGTCTGGTGAATTTCCCCCAAGTCTAATGGAAATTCACTCAATCTAATGGAAGTCCATCTGTACCTTTAGCCATAAACTTTAAAAATAACATCGTTTATGAGAGAGTATGACACTTTTTTAAATGCATAGAATCGTGTACACTGTATTCACTGTTGCACTCTATCGATGGCCATTCATGTCATGAACAAAGTGATTTCAATGAAAAATAAGGTACTTTCTGTCCTCACTTTTTCATAAATCTAAATGCATCATCAGGCACTGGCCAAGGAGTGATATTCTTACTTTGAAGTCACCGCAACATCTGTTACTGTATTTTCCTGCCTCAAGTCAACAACAGTCAGTCAGGACAGTTCCTACCAGCTACTGTTCAATGTCATGCCTCGATGTTTCAAAAATGCACATTAACTGTTGCACACTTTAAAACTTAAAAATGATGTTAGTTTGTGGGGAAAAAAAATTTGACCTAGAAACACATTTGATGTTAAGTTCTCATATTATCGTGTAAAACTGGTCTCTAGAGTTATATGAAAGACTAAATATAATCAAGTGTATTTGTTCCTAGCTATATCCCATTCCCTGCATCTCCTAGCCTACAAACCCTCCTCCCCAAAAAAACTCAGTAGCGTGATAAGCAAACAGAGTAGAAGTCTTAAATGACTTAAATTAGGACAGTTCCTAGCAGCAACTGGTCAATGTCATGCTTCATTGTTTCAAAATAAACACTTACTGTTGAATGAAAATCTTTCTTGTCATCACAAAACCAAACACTATAAAACTAAGCAGATATTAGTTTGTAAAAAAACAAATTTAGACGGAGCAATGCATAGCCGTTAAGTTTTGATACTGCTGCATAAAACTGGTTTCTAGCAGTATGTAAAGCAAACCATGTATATTTTTATTTTCCCGTTTAGGGACCAAGCATTTAAATGTAACAACAAGTTCGAACAGTTATGATTCCCATCTAAACTTATTCATATTTCATTTTCTAAAAATCGCAACAAGTGTTTTTTCTTTTTTTTTAAGCTAAATCCTCTCACACCCCCACCCCCAGTAGTGCACAGAGCAGAAGTGAACTCTTTACCCCATGTAAGCACATTTGATGCCTCTACTCCATTATCATGGAAGCGTTTATGGACATGTCACCTCCACCTGATTCGCATACAATCATGTTTGGATGCCTCTGCACCATCTGCAAGAAAGCATGTTTGGACCTCTACATTAAACATCAGCCACATATACTGCACTGCTATTCATTTTACAGAGAGACCTATGCACATCAAGTCATATAGGTAACAGGTGTTCTATTTATAGCACACCTCACTGTGTGGCTTGGGCACATGTATATGGGCAGCCTACACAGCAACAGACTCTAAGAGGTAAAGGGTTAAATTACTTAAATCAGAATTCAAGCATGTTATGGGAATTGTTATGAAAACATAAAAGGTCTTCTGTTTAATGAAGCCAATTAAGATGGTATAACATCCTGTAAATAGGCAAATTGCTGCTTACCAATTCATTTTGTATTTAACAAAAATTTATATCATTAATTGGGTTATTAACCTATTATTGTGCTTTTCTTATTTTCTTATTATCTATTTTCAAATCTGGTCATAATTAACATGTACAAACTTGAAGCTTCAGAAACTGAATATATTTTTTGAGTGAGCATTACTGCAATAATCACAGTGACAATATAAGCAACGACCTTAGAATTAATATGAACAGTTCAAATCGAAATTAACAGGAAATAATTAGGATTTGCAACCTTTGAAGCCAAAACCTCTTCTACCTCCAGGTTAGAGAAGTTAAAGAAGTTCTACCTGGGATACCTGTTTAAAGTCATTAAAAATATAAACCCACATAATAATAACAACCAGTGCAATTACAGATTGATTTTATAGCCTTGGCAAACACGAGGCTTAGCAATTTCGGGCGATACACAAGGCATTATTGATAGCTATGATGTGTTCAGCTTATGCATAATACAGTACAAGTTAAACAAGGGTGGAAAAAAAGTATGAAGAAGAAGAAATTCCAGTTAGACAAAGCTAAAACCAATCCAACGTACAAAACTGGAGGCTATTTATTGCATTGTAAATACAATCATATCTACGGCAGATACCCATTTCACAACTAAGTTTGCATAATAGTAGGCATTTCGGTTGAATTGCAAAATATGATATGATGTATGTCCGGGAGCAATTAACTGCTACTGCAATATAGAAAGAAAATAAAAACACACATTTCTCCTCCCCCTCCCCCCCTACTAACAGGCCACACACTTTTTTATATATTTTTATATATCTTCAGACAGTTAACCTTCAATTATTATTGCTTTTAATTTTACTAGTCCAAAATTTGTTCATGTGATTTTAAGTTTAGTTTTGGTTCCCAAAGATTCAGTGCCATTTGGGCCATTATGGGTATAATTTCAGTAATTTCATATTGTTGGCCTAACTGCTAAACCCTGTATAAATACACATTTGTTCCATGTTCTTTGGCAACAAAATGTTTTATTTGTATTCACATCAAGTTCTTAACACGGATAATTTGGTCAAAATGTAACAAATTAGTAACTAAACTGATAAACAATATTCGCCTGACATTCGGGAATAGGCTTGCAGTATTTGTCATGTGGATTGAAATAATGTACTGTACCAGATAAATTCTACTTGTATTAACTGAAAGCACTTTTTCATCACTTTCACCTGTCCATTTGTTATTAAACTCGTCAGATGACTAAACCAGCAATCCTAAGTATATTTTTTAAGCTGTTGCAGCATCACATGCATCATAGAGTTTGCATAAAAACAGTAGGTCTATGGTAAAAGTAAATACGTGTCTAGTTCCTGAGAACATGTGTCACATGGACATGAATATTTGGGTCACAAGTATTAAACAGACACTGGACTGATAGAGGTTGTACTTTGGATACGGCTCTATGGTGAACATGTTAATCAACAATTTAAAAGGGACTGAGGGAATAAAAAAATAAATCGCAGCATTTCTCTCATTTTTAATTTTAATAACAGAATGAAACTCACTAATACTACTGTGATTTCTTTTTCCTCTTATTTGTTTATAAGCAAAATTTCTCTCTCTCTCTCTCTCTCTCGCTCTCTCTCATTAAAATTACTATCATTAAACTTTGTATACTGTGTGAAGCACCTAAATAGTCTCGGGATTCTTTGCTCGGAAATTTATCTTTCATCTCTCGCAATACAACTATGTAAATGCGTTTTAGTGGGAGAGTCTTTGAATATTAAACGACATTGTGTACAACTTAAAAAGAGGATTCTGCACTGTGTACTCTACCTGAACCGGCAGGTAAGTTCCATGCGATGTAGCTTGTGCGCAAGTTCCATGTGATGAGTGCGTTCTGTCCATAACAAATTTACTGCATACACCAGTGATTGGCATTTGCTAGAGTACTGTTTACACCTTAACGGCAAATAATGTCGTACCCATGTAAACTCAATATGAACTGGGCGGAGCTAACAGGTCAATGAAGTCATGCTTAGGTGTGCATAACTGAATCAAGGTCAGATTGTTTTGAAATTATCTTTGATGTTTATGCTAGTTAGAGGAAGAAGAAATAAATTACGACTTGATTGGATCACACAACTTGATGGGATCAACTTTTGATCAAATATTGGCATTTGTTCGATTGCCCATCAAATTAAAATAAATTAAACAAAAGTGTAGAAAATATGTTGGCTCGCAAAGCCAGATATCAAAGTGGACAAACTTTAATTGTGTTTTACTGGCAATTAATTTGCTTCAGTTGCCGAAATGTTCAAAGATTTGGGTGTTTTAATTCATGTATCATTCAGTAAGAACTTACTGGACATTACACTCGGTGATTTATTGCATGCTTTGCAATTACTCGAGATTGAATAAAGAGATGGAATAATTTTGTTATATTAGATGTATTTGTGAACTGTTAAATCACAGCGACTCAAAGAAGTATATTTTCTTTTCTGTCTCAGTCTAAGAAACAACCTGCTAGTGATGATCTATCTGACCCTCTGAATATACCTTGTTCATGTCCTTTGATGCATTAGTTTGATACATGATCGGATTGTTTGGTTATGATATAGAAATTAGATACTTGATTCATATACAACTTTCATAGTTGTATGGGTATATTTTTGCATTTAAAATTATTTGAGGAGTTAAAATTTGAACATGTTGAGAAGTTAACAATATAATAAAGTATAAAATAATACTGTTTCTGTTTAATATACCAAATATACACACAGTCATACGTAATTAGAAACAGAAACACTCGTACAATAATCAGTAATGGCCATGTATGTCTCTTACAAAATACTGTACAAGTATTTCTCTTTATTAAAGAGACAAGAAATCTTAAGCATCAGTTTGCTACACAAACAACAAAAATATCCCTGTTATGAGCTCATGACTGCCATAAACTAATGACTATTGAGATTTCAGTTTTAACTTGAGATTTTAATTTTCACTCGAGATTATGGGGTCAAGGGTCCAATGACTCTTCACATTTTAAATCCATTGTGAAACCTGAACTTTGATAAATTCTGTTGCAAGCAATTATAATAAATATGATTTCAAACAATTATAAATTAGTATTAATTCCTTCCACTTTGTTTCCTTTGATTTATTCATATATTTTAGAGGTCCCCAGTGATTCATAGTACACAAAGCTTGAGCATGTATAACGAGTTCTCTAGAAAGTGTGCATATGTAAAACAAGATACATGTAGGTTAAAGGTACACCCACAGCAGTTGGAAAGTGGTGGCACTAGAAGTGCATGATTGTAGTCTCTGCCATGATCTTCCAGTGTTTTGAACATGCTCCATTAGAATGCCAAACAAGTGTTTGTAATGTTAATCATAGATTTTTTTCTTATTTACATGACTTCTTCACTGTTAAATATATCTGCCACTACGCTGGAAACCTATGGATTTTTTTTGTTTTTTTGTTTTTTTTTGCAGTATCGATGTTCAGCACGGTTACAGCATGATAGTGTATTACTGCCACCATGCTGGTTACCTATTCTGTTAGTATGCTACAAGCTGATTCCAGCATAAACAAAATATAATTTAATTAACCCTTAATGTGCTGTATAGTTTTTAAGCACACGATCCCTCAGTGCTGAATTGTTCAAGAAAAAAATGAAAATTAATGTATTTTAATTACTGTACATAATAGATACACAAACCCTACATGAAAATAATTATTGATGACTGAATATACATAAGTAACTTTATCATATTTGCACTTACAGGTGCAAATACAGGTAAATATATAAATTACCTTTGTATTTCATCTGTATTTTGGTATCTATTTTAATGAGAAAGTTCAAATATGTCTATAAAAAAATACTAGATTCATTTGTGGCTCAACCATATATATATATATATATATATATATATATATATATATATATATATATATATATATATATATATATATATGTCTGTTACAACTTTATAAAAAACTGAAAATCACAGGTATAGAATAGGTAACAGTTAATGAGCATCCAGTCAAGGAACACCAAAAGTAAGTTTACATCCCCTAAAGTCTGTAATACATGTTCTCAAAGCTTTGCAGTTTTCTTGTTATTTATTCTAGTATATGTCTGTCATCTAATGTCCACTTGTGAGCTTACAAAGACAGTCATCTGTCAAGTCCATTACCTGTTCAGGTGTTACTTCCTTAGAATATAAAGAAATATATCACAACACACTTTTTGGGGAAGGGGGGGGGGGGGGGGGGCTGAAGTATGGGGTTGACATCACATACTCAGCTGTCCAGTAAAAATCGAAATCAGATTCATGCATCAAACCCACCGCCATAACTAATGCAAAATAAAAAGGGCTTCAATTCATCAGGTGTGACAGGCTTCCATTTCTCATGCGGCTGTTGTCACTCAAGTCTGTCCCTTTTATTCTCTGGTGTACTTATAGATTCATTTGATCTATGATCAGATGCAAGAAATCCTAATAAAAAAATAGCTTTAAATCATCTATAGGCTTGATATTCTCCATTTATACATTTAATTTTGAAATACCGCTGAACAGGGAGTTGACTGGCATGCTGTCAGTTTTTGTCCATCAATCACATATATCGGACTCCTATTCAACATCATTTTCTGGCTCAAAATCATTCACTGGCATTTCCAGTAACACTTTCCCAGCTCTAATAATCTCATATACTTCAAAACCTTCAAAATCACTGTCATCATCGCCATCTGATCAGCCAGTATTTGCTGAATCAAATCATCATCTCGAGATGAGCCATGTTCAGAGTCAGCCATTTTGAGTTTTCTAGGTAGCAGAGATGCTGCCAGGATTTTATCTAAAGGGGTGAGCTCTCCCCTTGTCACCAAAATAAGGGGGGAGTAGGAAAAAAATGAGGGGGAAGAGGAAACGGCCATAGTTCAATATTTACCTAATACATAAATATCCGTCTCTTTCTTTCTTCCTGCTCTGTTGAAATCGAAACCCTCAAAATATGTCTCCTCTAGTTGTATAAGCAATAATCTGTTGATCATTTCTGAGCTTAATTTGTGTCTTATCTGTATATAAATATTGTTCTGTGCTGAGAACCCCATTTCACATATGCATAGCTAGCTAAGCCAGCTTGAACAAGTTGGAAAACTGTTCTTTATGGTTGTTATGTACAATTTTCAGCAGCTCATAGGTATCGTCTCTTGGACATCTCTGCTCCAAAATAATATTTTTCACTAGCAAGAGCTCTGCCAAAGTTTCACTTTCTGGAATCAGTGCTTTGCTGACTACTATGCCAGATTTCTTATCTGTTCCACAATGTCGTATTAGGGTTTTAAATCCATCAATGTAAGAAATGAAAATTCCACTCTACTTTTAAATTGCCTGAATTTAATTAGGCTTAGTATTCTGCCTTTTTTACATTTAATTTCAAAATACCGCTTAATAGGGGTTTGACCGGCATGCCGTCTCTTTTTGTCCATCCAGAATGTACATCAGATTCGTATTCAACATTATTATCGGCTTCAAAATTACTCACTGGTATTTCCGGTAACATTTTCCGGGATCCAAAAATCTCATATACTTCAAAACTTTGAAAATCATCGTCATCATCGCTCTCCACGGCCAGTATTTACTGAACAAAATTGTCATCTGAAGATGAACCACGTTGGGAGTCAGCCATTTTGGGTTTCTAGGTGCCCTTACTTTAAACACACGTTTGCAAAACTTCCTTCATGAATGCAAGGTTCAACCACGATAATGCTTGTTTTAGGGCCTAATGTGCCAATCAAATTTAGTTTAACAACCATTCATGTCAAGCCCAAGTACTCAGATATGTAAACAGTTCCCTACCAAAAAAAAGACTGATAACGAGACAAGCGCTACAAGACCTCTACTGGTGGTGCGACTAATGCCGCAACAAGCACTTAAAGAGTTAACAGTTAAATAAAAATTGGATACAGCACAGAGTACATTTTTATATGCACATCTTTAAACTAATTTGCAGGAGTTCTTGCGCATCACTGCTTTCCAAGTGCACAAATTCGTACAAATTGTGCACCGTGTAAACAGTTGCATACCTGAAAAATGACTTTAGTTGCGACAGGCAGTACAAGACCTCTTGCTGCTGCATGACTTATGTCGCAACCAGCACTTTAAGGGTTAAATGATTGGATGGAGTGCAGTACATACCTTTTAATATAACTGTCAGACATTAAGTACAGTTCCCTGCCTACCTAAAAGATTTGTACATAAACAATACAACACTGAATAATAAATCAACTTTCTGATGGCATAAACCTGTCTTAAAGACTGTCAAGCATTTCAAAGTTCATATAAACATTTTTCTTTAAGATCTTGGTAATTTGCACAAACATAACAAAGAAATTGAAAAATGTTAATTCTTAGTGCTTTGATGTATGTGATTTTGCACTGGATTAAATCCATGGCATGTTTAAGGATGCTAGTACTTGCGAGCATCTGTTTGGGACTTGATTGATTATTAATGAAGTCTCGTTTGGTAACTATGTCAGGCGAAACTTAACAGGGATTTCAAAGTTTATACAAACATTTTTCTTTAAGATCTTGGTAATTTGTACAAACATAACAAATCGTGATATTCATTCTCAACAAGTACTAAGATATTTCTCTGAAGCAATGACACCCTCATATCTACCTATATCTGTATTAAATGTATGGCTAGACATTTAAATCTGGAAAGGTCCTATATATTGCTAGCCCAAGCCTAGTAAATTTCCTGTCTGTAAGAGAGTGAATTTTGCAGATGTCACTGTAAAATAAAGAAATTGAAAATTTTTAATTCTCGGCACTTTAATGTGATTTTGCACTGGATTAAATCCATGGCATGTTTATAAGGATCCTAGTACTTGAGAGCATCTGTTTGGGACTTTAGTGATTATTAATGAGGTCTTGTTTGGTAACTATGTCAGGCAAAACTCGACAGGATTTGATTATTTGATAAGTTTCTTTGATACGAGTCTCAAGACAAGTGTTTAAATTGATTTGTCTTAAATGATATAGGAATCATGTTTGCTAAGAATTGATTATTATTAAGTTTGTGTGATGCTTTTATGCCGATGAATTGTTTGTTAGCAATAGTGTAGTATAGTGTAGTATAAGCTAAGAAGTAAATTTTGTTCGATTTATTTAACTCGGATGTGAATTCTTTTAACCTATAAATTGGTTGTATTAGCATTTGAGCAACTGTTGTGGGCTGTACGGTTATTTATTGACCAGCTGTATGTGCATGTGTCCGACATTTAGTTCAAGATAGTGATTAATAGTTCATACTGCAGGGGCTTAATTGTCATTAAGCGAGAGTAGACTATGCTATCGATCAATTAGTGTAATGGTAACTAGTTCTATTGGAGAAATACATTACTTTTCCTACACTATGATAATTGTCTATGGAAAGAGAGAAGCTCGAGTGTATGTAGACTAGTACAGCATTGTTTGTATTGGATGCAAGGTTATGACCTGAAGTCAATCAGCAGTTGAGTGTCTGTTGTGAAATGTGATATGGGCTATTCTGAGTGTACTGGAGAGTGGAATGTATGTTCAGTTCAGAAAGTAAGGAATGAACGAAGTATTAGGCCGCATTTTTTTTATCAGGAAAATAGCTTCCACGACTAAATATAAGAGATTGAACAACCAGTATAAGAGGCTGAACAACTGAGAGAGGCCACTAAAGGCGGTGTGACACATACTTAGGTAAGAGGGAACCCGAGAGTGTTCCAGTTAAAGTTGATCCCAGCCGACAAGCTATGTTGAGTCCAGAGAGTGAACAGCAACCAGTTATCAGGTTATGAAAGACATGCCAGACAATTGAAGTTCAAAACACTCACTTGATTTCATGATGAAATTTGCAGTATCGATATAATCGGAGCTCCTAATTCCATTTAAAAACTTCGAGTTAACTGATTTTTCTGGTAGAGGTGCATCCTGCAATTGGTTCTGTACAATTTTCTTTGTTTTATCTAATTCATTAAATTGTTGTATTCTGTATACAGGGGGCTTGTGTTGTTCTTTCCTATATCTAGGCTCAGATCTCTATTAATCCGTTTTTTTTTTTTTTTTAAATATTCGCTCAATCCAGGTTTATAACACCAGGGTCGATCATCCACTAGGCATTGACAACAACCACCCCCAAGACACTGTCAGACTAGTAGTTTTCATAATTCAATAGTCTGATGGCAAGTAAATCTAAGTGTGTCTGACATTGTTTTGTGGAAAGGACTAGTGAAGATTCAGCAGGACTAATAAATTTCTAGGTCTACTTGTTCTTCTGGCTACAAAGAAATTTATGTTAAATTCTAGGCATGTGAAAAAGTTATATGTCTTTCAAATTCTGGCAGTTCATTCCCTTTTCCAAATACTATTTCACACTATTGATATGTACATGTATATTTTTGCCCATGATATACATTTCAATTTGCTGTAAGAACAGACTCTAATGAATCTACACTTGTGGTCATACCAGGAAAAGTTAAACATTTACTTTTTTTAATGGGGAATTATTTACTTGGTAAAAAATGTGTCGATTGACTTGAACATGCATGCTTGTATATATATACTAAAAATGACCTAATTCAGTGTTTAATTAAAATTACCTATTAAAATTATTACCCAGTAATAATATTTTAATTAGTAACATTATTACCAAGTAATATTTCGATTAGTAAAATTTTTACTACAGTAATAATATTTTACCTAGTAAAATTATTTGAGTAATAATATTTTAATTAGTAAAATTATTACTAAATAATAATGTTTTACTTAGTAACAATATTACCTAGTACAATTATATTACTTACTTAAATTATTAGTAAGCAAAATATTTACTTGTCTTTTACTTGGCAAAAACTTAATTTTCTTTTACTTACACGTAGCATTACTTGTAATTATCGGTACTCGTCCATTTGACAAACTTTTTTACTTAAATTTTACTCAATTTAAGTAAAAGAAATACCTTTTTGAAGTAATTGCTAGTAATTTGTTTTTTTTTAGTCTAGTCCATGTAGAAAAATTGACTTGAAAAGTTTTGTTTTGTTAAATATTTTCAAGCTAGGGTGATGGGACTCAACAAATTTGAAAAAATAAGAAAGTTTCGGAATTTCTGACTCGATGCAATCAAATCAATTAATCTATTGGTACAGAGAAGTAACCTGTGTACATTTATCATTCCAATGTCCCTTGTATTTACATTCAGAATTCAGGTCCAGTTCATAAGTGTCCTACCCTATTATTGTTTCTTCCTGTTTGAGGATGTACTTGTATTCTGTTGTTGGCCAAAATGTAAGTAAAAATGGAATGTTTAGTAAAATGTTGAAATCATTTTGTTTATTTATTGTAAATTACCCACAAGTCTGTGATGCAGAGCATTTACTAATTATCAAAAGAATGGATTAAATTGCATTTGGTTCTGGGCGTAATTTCACTTGCAGCTCTAGACAGAATCTTTTTTCCAGTCGGAAGGCATAATTTCACCTACATCTCAAGGTGAAATTTCTGCAAGGTGGACTTTTTTGACAGAAATAATTATTGAATGGGTTTCTGTCTGCATTTCCACCTAATTAGGCAGAATAAACAGGTTCCACCTAGTAAAAGACGGTGTAATTTGCATATTTCAGGCCATATTCCACCCTGAATCCATCTAAAAGTGATAAGAAGTGGAATCCAGGTTTTATGTAAAATCCACTTTAAAATTCCACATTGAATCTGGTTCCAGTCAGGGTGGAAGTTTTCATACAGGTGGTCTTCTCATCTTCTACAGAAGAAAAAATATTGATATGAAATGGACTGTGGGGTAACCAGACTTCTTCACTAATCTGATTGCCGGAATGCTTGAAATGACTGTACAAATATGTTTAGGCAAGCATCCAAATGATCCATACATCAAATGTATCTCAAATGATTGAGGAGTTCCACAACCTCCAAAAATTCTTGTAAGATCTCGATAAATTTAACTCAAGCTCAACTCAATTACATATTATTTTCTGTCATCAAGTGGTGGCTGAAAATTCCCATCCCCCCGGTGCCTGGTGTCCAGTACCCAGTCAAACACCAGTCTAATGGAAGAATCTCTGTTCAGAGAACTAGAGTCAGCATCAAATCTGTCAAGTGAGAATGCTGCTCTTGCCATCCTTCAGGAAGGTACAGCTCGCTCTTATCAGACACAGGCACTTTCCCTTTGGGAGGGGCCAAGGATCTAATACTAACAGGAGCTAACAGCATTGGTTCAAGTCTCAGTTAACAGTGGATTATAGGCAATTTCCGAACCATGGAAAGTGCTGCTGATCCCTCCATCAGAGGAGGTCTTCACTTCCCAAAGACAGGGAGTGACCTAGAACCCTCCTGGGAATGGAGAGGATCATCCTGAGATGAAGAGAAATAAGTGGGACCCTTCTTCCTCAATAATTTAGGAACCTTTCAGCCAATACCCACATGACATCTTTACACAGACAACAAACAGGACAACTGTCGGTACGTGTCCACCTAATGCATGATAAACAGATGGGGTGAGTGTCCTAAAACCACAAAAATGAACTGAAACTACAAATGGGTACGAGATACTTACCCCAGCACAGATCCTAAAAAAGGGTACAAAATTAACAAGGCACCACTTCGCTAAGCAAGGTGCATAAAATCCTTCAAAACAAAAAAGTACACAGATACAAATTAAACAAGGATTGGAAAGAGAATCCTGACACATGTATGAGCACAAAAGTCACAGAAAAAAGATAAAGATATTCTGCATGATGGATATTACTAAGGAAGTAGACTGAGATCATGTTCTATTCTTTTCTGGCTTTGGCTTAGGCTGGGGACTTGGCATCCTGGAAAAGTGTAGCAATGCCAATTTCTGATAATGTTACACCACCAGTCTCCCACTATCAAACAATCAACTTCCGCTTGCATCAGTGTGCTTGTACGACTCTGTTCAAACATTTTAAGGATTAAACAGCACACTGAACTCAATTTCTAGGAGCAATTAAGAAATATTAAAGGTCCGACAGGCTAGTGCTGGTAATATATGACAGTTTCGTGGCCAAAAAAGATTACTCCTGGACCTCACACCACTGTAATTTTCAGGTCCTGTGAAATAAGAGTCCCGCTAAGTGACTGACGCTTTACTGGCCAAAAAGACTTTCCAGGAATTCAAGATAAGATCATTTCTTCCTATTTACTGCAGAGTGTTGAAACCATCTTTGATATTCTTCAGCAATAACAAGACTTTTAAGTTAGCTTCTGTGGTGCACATACTGGATGTCAGATTGGCACTATTTTTATTTAAGACCAACAAGACATCATAAGAAGTCTTCTGGTGGAAATTCTATGTTGATATGACTTTCTGTTCTGAAGGAAAAACAATAACAAGATTTTCAAGATGGCTGACATGGTAGCCATATTGGGTATCACATTGGCACTTTTCCATTTAGGACCAACCAGTCATAAGAAGAAGTCATTTCATCTAAGCATTATGTCAATATGACCAGCCATGTAGAAGTAGCAATAACAAAATTTTCAACATCACAGTTGAAGAGGCTATACTGGACGTCATATCGGCATCATTTTCATTCACAACCAACTAAACATTATATGAAGTCTTTCAGTCAAAAAAACCTCATGCTCATATGACCATTCATTCAGAAGTAGTAGTGATCAGATTTTCAAGGTGGCTACCATGATGGCCATATTGTTTGTCCAAGCGGCACCATTTTAAATTAGGACCAACTAGACAATGGATGAATGTATGTGTAAAGTTTAGTGGCAATTAGGAGGAGTAGCGATTACAAACAAAAAGCTAATGGACGGAAAAACGATGGACAACAGACCATCCCATAAGCTCTCTTGATCGATGACCAGTAGAGCTAATAATATATATTTCCCTCAACCATGGAAGAAAAAACTTTTGAAATAAGAAATACATATAACTTGTTGCAAATTATTTTGAATAATGTATAACTAGCCATTATCAAACAGGAAAAGTACAAGCTGTCTGATCACCTCTTCGATATCTATCACAGATTCACATGGATATTTCTTTCTCTTCATGGGATTAAGACACCTTAAACTTGCTAGGAGTTTATTTGCAAGAGGAAGCTCCTCAGCATATGCTTGGCAAATTTGGAAAACAAAGCTTCAACTGACAAAAGCTCTTTCTTCTCTTATCAAGTATATGTTGGGTGGAGTATGCAGTACATGATCAGCAAAATAAAGCCAACAATTTTATAAATAATCCAATATAATGTGCAAAGATCATATGCTCAAAATTAATTATTGAAACCTGTATCTAAGTGACCTTTAACAACAAATGATGAAAAAGAAAAAAAATCATCATTTCAAAAGTATCACCATACCACAAAAATTTAACTCTACTTGTATACTAGGATGCACAGCAAGCAATGATATTATGGAGATGCACAATATCCACATCTGAACAAAAAAATGTAGTCCAAAGGATAAAATTTATTAGAATAAACTGAGCCTGATATGACCATCCATCAAGGAGGAGTAGCAAAAACATTTTAAAGCTGGCTGCCATGGTAGCTATACTCAGGGCTCTCAAAAGAGTTTTAGGATAAGGAGTTGTGAACTCTTCACTCATTGAACTCAGGAGTCCCCAGCCTATTTCTGAGAGTCCCTGGCATAAACTCGAGAGTCCCTCACTTTCAAAAGAATAGAAAGGAAAATGATTTGATCATTATTTTATTACATATCTGGATTAAATTCTCAGCCTCACAAGATCACATTAGAAAGAAAGTATTTTCCAGTAATTGAAAACAAAACTTTTCATCATAAAGGACTCTACCATCTGCAAAAATAGTTTTTCAAATCAATTTCTTTATTTTTTACTGTTCTTTCACCAAACAAATATATGTATAGCATCCTGGTTATCAAAGTTTTCAAACACAGGATGCTCCTCCATTATTCTGATCAATTTATTCACGGTTTCATTGTACGGAACTGTGCTGCTTTGCAGTCATCATTTTTCACACCAATTTCAAGAGTTTTCTCACCAGCATAAGGGAGTGTGTGTCTTTTTTTGCACAGCACGGCAATCCTCAACAACAATTAAATGATCCAGGTTAAATTCATGACGGCTAATTTGAGGCTGATGTGTGCAAGTTAGTATTTCCATTTAGAGTGAAAGGATTTTGCTTTCCAGCAGTCTTACACCACTCAAACATTGCTTTTAATATACCATCTGAATCCACTTTTTTCAACTATGAGAACTGCTTTTCCCACTTAGGTCTCTAAGTTCTCACGTTACCCTTCCAACTCTAGTGACCTTGACCATACCGCTTGGCCTTAGAATCTGTAGCAAGACAACTCTGCGCAAGTATACTACCGATGATGTTTGATGAAATTGGATACAGGAAATTTGACTTGACCAGAAACCAAAAATATTACTTTAGGCCTCAAAATCAATAGGGAGCTGCTGCTCCCCAAATATAGTGTACTTATCAAGTTCAATGAAAATTAGGCCATGGAAACTTAAACTTATTGTGCAGAAAGGAAAATTCAGCTCCAATGAACTTGACACAGGACCCAGCAAGCCCAAAATCAATCAGCTTCTTCCTTCATGCATGGGTAAGGCAGATATGAGGTTTGAAAGAAAAAAAGACAACACCTCATCTATGAACAGACAGATGGCCCCCCCCCCCCCCGGGGAAGGGGGGGGGGGTGGTAAACTCCTGTATGAAAATATGAGGCGGATTACGCCTGTAAAATGGGCGGAATCCGCCGGGTTTTCACACGTATTTCAGTTTTTACAGACGTAAATGGGCAGGAGACATAAAATTTTGAGAATTCCGCCTCCTGACAGACGTAAAATATCAGGGCTGAATATGAAAAGACAGGCGTCATTCTGGACTTAGAATTTAAGACAGGCGGAATTTCCAACTCTGAAAAGATTCAGAGATGCATTATTGGACTTAGAGAATTAAAAGTGGTATATTGAACTCTAAGAAATTCTTGAGGCGTAATATTGGACTCTGAGAAATTCATCAGGCATAATATTGGACTTAAAGATGTACTATTCAGCAGTCAAGTTTGTTTATATATTCTTCCAGTGAACAAGTCAAAAAAATTTAATTTTACAAATATGTCAAAATTGTGCACACTTGTATATCCCTTTGAAATTGTTTTTGTTTCAAAGATATTGATTACAGGTGGGACATGTTGTCCATAAGGTCAAGGGATCCTGGGTAATATATAAGTGTATATGGTAATATTAAAAATCAAGAGTAATTCTACTTTAAAATGAAGTTTAATTTATATTCACATTTTGGAATATTATTAGTATTCACAAGCAACCACAGTAATTTATATTCACATTAAGGAATATTATTAGTATTCACAATTTATATTCACTATTATTAGTATTCAGTAATTTATATTCACATTAAGGAATATTATTAGTATTCACAAGCAACCACAGTAGTGCATAAATTTTACAATAACAAGATCAAATGAACTTACAGCATGTCAAATCATTAATAATATATTACACCTATTCTAATACACGAAGACAATCTAAACTTGGATGCTGGAAACAATCTGATATTGGATACTGGATCAAGCAAATATGATACTAACAGAATGTGAATGATTTACTTTGCTTCTTCATGAACCATGAAGCAAGAAACAGATTGATCTGTACTGATTTCCTTGACTATAAAGTTATACTGACCAGTTGATAATTTCCATGTAGTATTACACTAACAAAAGCACACAGTTTATGATACTAAATAAAGAATCAACCTTTAAACTTGTGGTAGGGTTAGGAGAAGGATAATATTTTTGGTAAATTATCCATCCTCTTATTTGATGGAAACAATTTTATTTGGAGAAGCTCTCCCATTCCACCCACATTAGCCTGCAAACCTTTTTTTACCAATCCTTCACAGACTGTGCAACAGTTTTCTAGCTCTCAGGCCAACCCCAATCTCCTATACCACCAACGACCCCACGATTGTTGCCTTAGCATTCAAATGAAAGAAGACTTCCACAATTTGAAACTTATTATACTTGAGCATTGATGCATATATAAACCATTAATGCAAAATAATGTTTTCATCTGATAAATGGGTTTGATTAAGAAATTAAAAACTGAAATGATTTGGGTACACACCATTTACTAAACGAAAAATTTGTATTTGATCTCCAGCTGACCTCACAACTATACTAAACCATATATATATACACACATGCATCTGCATTGTTCTTTTGTTTTTCAAAAACACTACTAGACTGATTCCAGTTTGTTTGGAAACCTGCAAACATAGGACATCTTTGAGCAAGTAAAGGAAACATACATACATACATCTCTTATGTGGCTTATTGGAACTATTTTTAGATTCTTAGTCTGCTTCACAGCAAGAATATTGCAGCGTTCAAGCTTTGGACACTCCAGTTCCTCCACCAATGCCAACACACTTTCATACACATTATCATTCAGTTGTAGCATCAAGAAATATCAAACATGTCCAAAACATAAAGTGTTATGAGCTGCATCTTGAAAACATATTGTGGAATTGTCCCGTTTCAGCATTCTTGCATATTCTATGCCATAAATTAAATGCTCACGTAATTCAAGTCTGTTGAAACTTCTATAAGTAACCAATACAGGAGCATGCCCAAAATACTCACAAACTGTAGCATGTTCAGCTTCAGACAATGTTCTAGACTTTATAGCACCCAGAATGTATGCATCATCATTGATCTTTTGCCCCCGCATAAGAATATTAGGATATTCAATAGAATTGTAAAGTTTTTTAAGATTAGATCCCTTTCTTATGGTTTTTAGCTTAAGTTCTTGTACTTTCTGCACAAAGGAAACACCAGTGATAATTTGATTATCAATGTTTTGGGTTCCTCCAATCATTTTTAACATAAACCCATTTATGTCTTCAAAGGAAAAACAACTGTGAGTATACAGAGGTCCTAAACATCTAACACTATCTGCAAGATGAACAAGCTGATGCATATTTAGGGTCATAAAACACTTGTCATAAAAAGATGAAAACAACCTACAAAATTCAAATAGCATCTTTTCAGCAGCTTCTAAATCCTTTTCTGAAGTTCCACAATTAAGCAGTACCTGTATGGCATTCACCAGTAACAGAAAATGGGCAAACCTCTCTCTATCTCAAACACCATTTAAAACTATAGCCCCAAAAAATAGCAAAAAAGACCTCAACTCTGAAGCTTTCCAGTACTTGAGATCATGCTCTATTGAGCGAGGAAGGCGTGTTATGTCTAGAGTTGGATGGATTTCTTGAAGTCTCTTGTCAACTTCACAAACACGATCATGAAAGCTGTATGTCCTCCCTCTATATGTATTTGAGAACCATAATTTCAGCAACAGTTTCTGGATACCAAGCAACACTCCATGCATATAATCTATGGCTATTCCATCAACTATATGGAACTGTGGAAAAAATATTAGCCAGGAAGGTCCCTTCACACCATGAACAGTATATCTCTTCTCCCCCAATTCCTGTTTACTCAAAGCTGTACGAGCATCTTCTATGACACTGTGATGTGTTCTAACAGGACCTTTAGGTTCCTCATCATGAAATGGAAAAACATGACAATGTCCTTTACCGACTTGTGCTGTTTCACCTGGCTGTTTACATTTCCAGCATGAAAAAACACCATTAAATTGTGTACTGTTACACAGTAAAGAACGAGCAGGTAAGTCTGCTGTTGCACACAGTACAAATGCTCTGCAGATGAATGTACCTTTACTTGGACATGAAACTTCAATCCCATGTTCCAATTGCCTAAATGTTTCCAGGAAAGGCTGAAGGTACGTTCCCATGGAAGGTTTTTGATTTCCAAACCACAGACCTGCCAGTATCATGTTTTCCTTTTGCATTCTAATTTTGTATGGTAATTCATTGATGACCAGAAAAATGGGCCATACAGACACTTTACTGCTTTTGAATACAGATGCACCATCAGTGTTTAAGGTAAATGAAATATTTTCTGGAAAGCTAAGTGGTCCAGAATGCTCACAGTACGATTTATAAAGTCTTCCGTCATATATATCTTCATACACTCCATCTTGTACTTCACGATGGAACCTCTCTTGCAATTTATCAGAAAATCCTTCTTGTGAAAACAAATTCTTCACTTGAGAATCTACAGGCATCTCAATAAAATATTCCTTGTTTTGATGAAGCTGCTTTCCACATCTAGCATATGGACACTTTGGTACTGAATAATCCTTTAAATATCCTAAACAGTGAGAACAGTAGTGGTGCTTAACCAATGGGTTCTTGAGATTTCTGAAAAACTTCTTGAAGGCATGAATGCTTGTGCACAAATTATGGCCATTTGGAAGTGCTGCTGCTATAATGTTTAGTAACTGCTGAATGCCATCACCTGTTAAATTATGCTTTGTGCAGAACAACGCCAAGAGCAACATGAAAGCACCAATTGTTACAGCAGCACCTGGATAAAGTGGTTCAGAATCTGTATCATTGGTTTCCAAGTCTTCCACTGGATCATCTTCCTCGTGCAGTTCAACGTCAGAAGCATCAAAGAGTGTGTCAAATTGATCTTCCTCACGATCAATCATAAAACTAAATATTTCATCAAATTCAGGATCATATGTGCTTCTTTCTGTCTCAAGCATCAAGCATCTCCATATCAATTCCCATCTCAGTACATGCAGTTCCTACTTGTGAGTCTGATGGTAACAAGCTTTGTTTTTCTGGCTGGAGTTCACTATTGGAATCCTGGAAAGAAAGATGTAATTTAGCAAATATAATTATAAACACTAACTCAATACCTGGTGTCAAAAACAATTATAACTGTGTCTTTTGCTTTTTTCAACATTATGCACTGAGGCATGTGAAATTATATCTGAAATAATTTTCAATTAAGCTTCTGTTTACGCCACATATGGATACAATGTGATACTGCACCAGCTCCGACTTCTGTGCGTGCTCATAATGCGTCGTACATGTTACCTAAGACTAAGTACACTTATCTGGATTGAAACTGATAAGTGACATTATCATAGTCCTCAGCCTTCACCATCATATCAATATGAAGAGAATTAACATGAAACAGTTTGTACATGTTATAACAATTTTATCATTATAATCAACTAAACATCATACAGCAGTTTTCGCGTTTCCCTACCACATAAATATTTAATCACCACTTTGGTCAAATTGTTCTGACACTATTACATTTCACATATATGTACATTTTTACCGCACCCCTCCCCCCGTATTTCTTCGCAAACATGTATAAACATTAGTATGTTTTTAAAAAATCACAACGATTTGGAAAACTAAATATTTAATTCAAAACTTACGTCGTCAATTTCGTAGTTCACTTCATGGCTACTCACAGATGCTTGACTTGATGGAGGAACTGTAAAGTTTTCGATTGATGCATGCGGACAGTTGCCATCCTCATCAGATATTTCAATATCAGAATCATGCAAACTAACGTCATTCTTGTCCTCATTGTCATCGTATTTTCGTTTTCCATATGGACCTCTTCTTCCTTTCTCTTGACTCATTCTGATATTCCCTTATTCACCAACTCGATACATGTATAAAAGGGCCAGAATGGTTTGAAGTGTGAGCTCCTATATATGAGGGTCACTTGGGTACCTCTCTGTTCCACCAACAAAAATAAAATATTAGAAACCATTCAGGGATGTTCGTTTTCACTTGGCATCACTTCATGTTAAACCATCCTGATAATGTTTAAAATCATGTTATTAAAGAGTTGTCACGTATTCTAAGGCGAAAAGGAATTTTGTTTCCAAACAATGGTGTAATTCCCTAATTGACCCTCAAAGAATCTTTGTCTTCATAGCCACTCATAGCGTGTAGCAGCATCCGGGGAAGTTGCAGAAGACCGCGCGCCAAAAAGTCGTTTCGTCGCAGCCATAATACCTCGCATCTTGAAAGAATATGTTATTTGTTGATCACATTTCGAAAATGTTTGCGTGCATTTTTTTCCAAGAGGATGCAAGCCTTAGTGTTGTGGGAAGGAGTGATAAGGACCTAAAGATTCAAGGAGAATTCAAAGAACGACAATCAGTTGAAATGGCATGGCGCAAGGCTGGGAAAGGAAAGGAAATGTATCATGGCACCGTAGTGAAAACTGGCGGTAAATATTAAAGATTTTTGGGTTTTTTTTTCCTATTTCGCTTTATTTGTTTAATTTTTTTTATCTCCGTAAATCAGTTACTGTAATCTGGAATGTTCCTAATCTGTCTCAGATACATATATCGTCGACCGCCCAGTCTCGGTGAACGACCTGTTTCGGCGATCTTTTGCTTCATGCAAGCATATTGAAATTTCAAGTTTCTGGACACAATCCACTTACGTCTGATTAAAATAAAAAAGAAATAAACTCCGCAGTCATTTTTCATCACGTAACTGGAAAATGAGCATAAAACGAGAGTTCAGCAAATATTTTCCATAAATTTTGATAAATAAGCATTTAAAAAAAAAAAACTAATGCAGTATCTTTATTTTGTTAATTAGAATTTAATATCGTAAAGAAATTTATCGTCCGCTTCCTATGATCACGTGACTCGTATTTAAGGCGTCATCCATACAAATTGCGTCCTGGACTACTCTGTTTCTGTGCAGTTAAAAACACTTTCAACTTTTCAGAAATGTACTCTGTTCATAGTGATACATGTACCTCACGTTCCTTTAGGAAAATTACAGTAATAATATGATGCATTATGAATCGTACACCACCTTCGGTTTTCCTGGCACAGTTACTATCTATTTATAGTAAAAGTCATTCAAGTCGTCTTAAATTAAAAATAAATTGTTGTTTTAAAATATACTTTTGTTTAACCGAAGTCTATTAATCTTGAGTATTAAATGCTCTGCACCTACTGTATGGGCTTTTACAATGGCAGCCATGTACTAAACTGGGTCAAGAAATGAGCACTCCAGTCTAATCGTCGCAATATAGTGTATTACGAATGTATGTGCATGCAGAATAAGTAATAATTAAAATAATGATTAAAATATTCAGATAACAATACTTTTTTCCCAGATCAATGATGAATACAAGTAAAAATAGAACTAATATTGTATAATTATTATTTAATAATGATAATATTTGTATCATGAATTTGAAATAAGAAACTGAATAGATTTTAAATCATACTACATTTTTTGTGGAATTTGTAACATGATATAAAAATGATACAAATCTCAAATGAAATTATCTAACATTTATGATTTAGAGTGTTTTGTTAATGTTTTTTGTATCCATTTATTAGTCATAAGTCATTAAAGCAGTAGGCATCTTGCATGGTGTATGCAGTAGATCCACATCAGTGACCATGCCTCTTATAAAAAAACAATCAACTATTTTTTTTACAGCTCTGTCACATACACTGATATAATTGATTCCTGCAATGTTCATTGTAACTTATATTATTTGTCATTAATTTAATGATCCATTTATTTCGGATGATGAGGCTGCTCTTACCAAATTTGCCAACAGGGCATATCAAGAGGTTCTTAAAAAAGCAGCTGAAAAACCGACATCAATTCCAGAGGAACTGTTTACATTTTATTTGAAGGACAGAAAACCACAAAAAAGAAACGGAGTTCAGACTGATAAAATGAAAGAAAGTATTGAGCAGGAGACAGAGTTGAGCCCCAAGAAAAAAAAGAAACAGCTGGGGAAAAAACAGGAAAACGCAGTAAAGCCCACTGAAAAGAGCACAATAAAGACAAGTAAAGATAGAATGACACCTTCTGCTGTTAAGAAGGCAAAAAAAGACAGCCAGGAAGCAGCAGGTTTAGAAACCGGAAAAATGATACTTTCAAGCTGCCTCATAAGCCAGTTTGGAACTTCAGAGAATTGTTGTCCTGTTGATGTTGCTATTGGGAATCATCAAACTGACAAAATCTGCAAGAACAATTCTGATCCCGAGCGAGATAAAGAGGATGAAATATTCAAAAACAATTCAGGGGATACTAGTGTCTCCACAGTTAGTGTTACAGGAAGCTGTGACAGTGAAATTGCATTGACCACTACATGGGATATTTGTACAAGTGCCATGACAGAGAGTGGTATAATTTCTTCTAATACAGGAAATCGCAGTTTGAAAATTCCAGGTAAGTTGACTGCTGATGCTATATGTAATTATTTTAGTGTAAATTGCTTATTGTCATTTAATATGTGCACTTGTACAATGTGGGGAAAACATACTCTGAACATCAATATACATTATTAGTTCTTGTAATATTTGTGTCACAAAAGATGTAGGAATCATTCAGTTACTCTATATATCAATAGTTCTTCGAAGATTCACGTCAATATTGCAAAATGGTAAACATGTATTTAGCAGAAATCAGTTGTCACTAATAATCTAGCATTTGTAGATATTTCAGTGGTTCAAACATCAAATACAGTAACTTGTGCTTGTGTGAATTTTGATGTAGAAGTTCTAATGTTGTGTGTTGATCCCCTGTCAAACATTCCTTAGATTTTTGAGTATCTGGGAGGGGGGGGGGGGGGGGGGGGCGGGGGGGGGGCGGGGGGGGGGGGGGGTGGCCAATTATGTCTACATCAGTATTTGTATGTTTAACTACCAGTGTTTAATGTTTAATGAATTAGGATATTGGGGAACTACGCTTTCATGAAAATGATGATACTTTGGAGTGGTGTAATAGATGTCAGCCTGATATTTGCATCCACTGTCTTAATTGTGAACCCCCAGCAAGTAGAGGTGAAAATTATACATGATAAATGGTCATAATAATAAATTGCTTCTTCAACAGTGCCAACAACAGAAATACTTCAGACCATGAGAGCGATTTGCAAGCCAGACTTCACAAGTTATCTGAAGCAAATAGTGGACCATTTTTACCAGGATTTGGCCTGCACCCACCAGAGCAATTTTTGTTTTGAGGTGTCAGGCCCTTTTCAGTACATTGATATTAATTGTTATGAAGTATAAATCTGATTTTTTCTTTGCCATCACCATTTTACATTGGTGTTGTAATTATTTGTATGCTTTAATTCATGAGTTACATCATTATAACTTCTAAATGTTTTTTCTACTTAACCTCAAGTAAACCTAAATGTGTTATCTTGTTAGAGTTTATACAACATAGATTGTCAAAATAATATCAATTGATCTAATAAATATTTTGTCTCCACTGATCTGATTATTTTTAAAATTGCAAGAGCAACTAATAAAATCACTACTTCATGCAGTGTTACTTATAATGGTCACATTCTGTATAAATAATGCTTTAAATCTGTGAATCCTGTATTTGCAATTAGGAGGGGAGGGGAATTCTGGCATTCACTTGATTAGCTGTCTTTATCCTGCAGGAGCCAGTTCCTACCTATTCGGCTGGCGGAAGCTATTATGCTGGACAGGGAAACCGTGATAGCTTATATGTGGATCCTGTCCACCTCTGGAGCCAGACCACTTATGACTTGGGTCCAACAGGTGACTCGGAAATCTGCACTCCAGCCAATCCAATGTTGCCAAGACATACTCCAACAAGTTATCAACATCAGCAGGTGAAGCAAAGGCTTAATGGGCAAAACTGTATTATGAAATCTCCACAACTTTGCTTGCCTTTTTTGAAAAATTACCCCAAACAGTTTAAATGTTTCTTCATTGTTTAATTTCTCAGTTATTTGTCTGGGCCATTTTTGCAGTAGAAATGTCAGCCCACACCCAATGCCTAAACTGCCCATTTTTTCCAATTAAAGCATTAACAATAATGCCAAACAGAACTCAAATATACATGTATAACCTTTGAACCGCTTAGTGAATATAGAATGCACACAAAGTTATGTTGAGTAGTTGCTTCCTTTGTCAGTCTGTTTCAGGCAGATATTGGATTATAAATTTTAGATAAGGCATTTTAGCATCTTCTTACCATTGATCTGATCTGTTTCATAAAAGATGCACATGTAGCACTGTATTGTATACAACACCTAGTTGAGTTTTCATGAGTGCAATGGATTCACTATGAGACAAAAATGTCTTGTAAATATGTGAAAGGAATCCATATAAAGCATACATGAGCTCTCAAAATATAATTTTGTGCAATTTAAATATGTCATGGGCAATTTCAGGGATGATATTCAGGTAGAAAGAAGTTGACAAGTGAAACAAAACGGCCAAAGTACGTGAAGGTTATCAGAAGAAAAAATACAAGACCTGTCAAATGCAAATCTCTTCGAATCTGATAGGTCTCTTAAACATACACATACACTTATTTATTCCAGCATATCTAACTCAAGTTCAAATTAACATTTTGCTGTACCAACAAAAATTTTATTGTTGTATATTCTTAACTAAATATGTCTTAGAATTCACTAGCATTTTAGAATTGTAAGTAGTAGTGGTGCTAGCTTGCTTGCATCAATTTTGAGCCCAGCCTAATTTTTTTTGGGGGGTGGGGAATATAGTGTTACTCTAGTTCATCCACCCATACATTTCGTATCCATCTGTCACACTTTGGTTAATGCTGTGTTTAGGTAATTTCAGACATTTATAGGGGAGTCATTTTCAGGAGGGGGAGGGGGATTTTTTTCATTGGCAACTACACTGCCCTTTGGGAATCTTCACTGCAACACTTTCCTTTGCATCACTTGCAGCCAAATATCTCAGGGTGGTATGTATGTCATTGTAACAAAATGCTACTATTGAGGGTTGCTGCTTCATTTAAAAGTTGACATTATTGTTGCCCTTCATTTTTATTACAAGAAGACTCGTATCGTTGATGTGGCTTTCTCTTACTCAAGGTGGATAAACAGATTTACACGGAGTCAAATCAGTCTCTCCAAGTAAACATGCCAGTACATGTGGATTCTAGAGATAATGGATACATTGGTGGTACAAGCACTCCCAACAAATCGTCAGTGCAGAAACAGTCGCCTAGAATGTCACCACACAAGCATGTTAGAGCGACAGATCAAAGTTTTACTGGACCAGGCAGTGAAGGAACAAGTTTGGTAAAATTATGTCTGCACTATTTCATCTACGATCACATATTGCTTCCAAAATATACAGTGTATAATATAGCAACAAATATATTAACATAGGAAAATTTCATTTTTGTCTTTTAAAAAATGGGTTTAAAAAATCTGCTTTTAGCTACATCATTGGAGAAATTATTCCTATTTGGAAGCAAAAATGTAAATTGAAATTTATGCAATCTGTCAGTGGGTTAATTGGATATATCACATAAATTTTAAATACACAAATTAAATACGAACTTTTAATACTTTTTTGCTTTATTGTCAATATTGCAATAATTTCTGAATGTACAGTTGTATATTCTTACAGCACTGTATATGCTCTAGTAGACCAGACTTTATGTTGTCTCATCGAATTCCTGTTTTCTTCAGGTAAAGCTTTTGGAGTCGAGCGATGTCATGGTGACAAAAGATGGATTGCGAAGAGCCATAACATCATGCAAAAAATCTGATAAACCAGCGTACATTTTAATGTACAAGCTACTTGGAGAGGTTTTTCCTGTTGAGATTCTGGCATCGTCTCGTGGACAGAGGTTGGCAAAACAGAAACAAGGAGACAATAGACTAACACTTGAAAAAGGAATTGTATCAACTCTGAAAGGTTTGTGGAGATTTTTTCTGATCCAGAAGTCTGTTTCTGATTAATGTAAACCTTATTTGTTACCTGCCAATACTTAACAATTTTCCCTGTATCCTCACATGGACAAATGTTCTTGAATGTTGTGAAGCTTAAGCATCATTATCATTAAGATTGTTTTCTTTCTATATGGCATGTCTCTTAAACATCTGCTACATGGAGACCAGAGCCTCATCATAGTTAAAATGGTAATATTTTGTGTTATTTTCTAATGATAATGGGTATTATAAATCCAGCAATTATAAATCCAGCAAATGTAGCATACCAGAAGAACAATTTTTCATTAGGTTTTTGCTTAACATAATAAACTGTATCTTTTATAGAAGACAACTGATAGACCAGACTGACAAAACAATATTTTCAATAGATGCGTACCATTGCATTTTGACATGTGGAATTTAAATTTGACCCATTTGTGGTTCATGGAAATGCCAACCAATGCGTTTATATGATGCATGTTGATTTGGCTCAGAAAACCAGTCTTAAATACCCTTGATTTGCCTCTGGCTTAATTTCCAACTGAGCGTGCACTATCCATAAAAAAAACCATTGACTATCGCCAGTGAGTGACTTTAGCTAGACTTTTGTTTACACCTTATCGGCCACTGTGCAAAATCAATATGAACTGGACAGAGTTAACAGATCACTGATGTCATGATTAGGTGGGCATAACTAAATCAAGGTTAGACTTTTTTGGATTATCTTTCATGTTTATGATAGAGGAAGAGGGAATCAATCCTGACGCTTGGATTCACTTGTTTGCACATCAACATACACATCATTATACCAGCAGAAGGACAGAAATGCCGTTTTATAGCTGAAATCCATTGATTTTGAAAACTAAAAGATTTTTAACAAAATTTATTATTCTAATTTTTTCAAGGCAAAAAAAAATCGGTATGTGCTATTGATCCCAGCATTATGGAAACCAGTGGGAAGACTGGGGAACAGATATGTTATATTTGCAATCAGATTATGAAGGCTAACATCTTGATTGATTGCCTTACAGTAGTTTGCTAGTCCAAGGCTAGTAAATTTCCTTTTGGACTAGTAGATTCCATAATTTAAATAGTCCAAAGTCTAAGGATAGTTTCAGTTGTTGCCAGTCAGCATTTTGTGGGAAGGACTAGTGAAGAGTCAGCATGATATGTACATTGCATAATCCACTAGTCCTAGCTCCAAAGAAATTTATTTAAAATTCTAGGCTTATTCACTTGGCATAGTATTCATCTTTTTTGTAATTTGTAAAATGTTTAATTCATTGAAAAATAGATAATGTTTTTTTCTTTTTCTTGACAAATTCATTATCCTTGAAAACATAAAATACATTATAAATTCAGTGCCCATCTGGGTTATAAAAATTGTTTGTCCAGAGGCCCTGATGCACTTCAGAAGCACTACAAAATCCATATTAAGTGCAGCTCAGAATTGTTCAAAAATAGGAAAGTGATACCTTTTATTCAAATTCCATAAAAGGTCTTCTTGACCAAAGCAAAGTTCATCACTTTTCAAGCTATAAACTCTTTAATTATCTTCTGTGTGTAGCAGTTAAAGGACAATATTTTTCAAAAATTAAAAAAGATGAATCTAATGTAAACACATTTTCATAGCACACTGCATATAAATAATGCATCGTCTGTTCAGCTTGATAATATAAAATGTTAATTTACTTTTATATGAATTTGCAGATTATGTGGTGCTGTGGTGCAAGAAAAATGGACATCCAACACCAGGAGAATCTACACTGAATGATGCTGTCACAGAGCGTGTAAGTTACGCTCGAAAACAGCAAAGAAAGCATGTTAAGAGCAGCATTTGAAACGGGCATATTCTCCCAATATCATTGCATGAAAAGACTTCTATTTATATGGATGATTCAGTGACAAGTGATGTTACTTTCAACAAGACTGCATGTTGGAATTCTTTCTCATTAGTTCAATTTGTTGTTTTAAATGGAACCTAAGGGTTTAAAATGATAAGTAAAATTAATAAACACATCCCAGTCTAACTTTTTTTCCATTGTCTTTGATTAATTGATGCATTTTTTTTTTCTCTCTCTCTCATTGGTTTTTTCTTTCTTCATTTTTATCAGCTATTACCAGGGCAATGTTAAGGTTAAGAACCAATGGTGAAACCACTACACCATCCCAGTGCTCATCTACTTGTTAATGCAGAGTGGAAAATTTACGCCTGGCAGTGTGGAAAGTTACGCCTGGCAGTTTCCAAAATTACGCCTGTCAGTGTGGAAAGTTACGCCTGGCATTTTCAAAATTACGCCTGTTTATTGATAGAAATTACGCCCGTCATGCATAGGGAATTACGCCTGTTAAACCTTGGAGATATATTCCAGGCGTCACTAATTTACATATTTCGCCTCAAATTCCTTCCACTTTCCGCCTGGTTTGCACCTGATTTTTCCATAAGATTTGATAAGGAAGAAACAAACAAGACGCCTGGAAATTGCATATTTTGACGCCTCTTTTACAGGCGGAGAATTTCGTACAGGACAGCACTATTACTATATCCCTTTGCACCTTTGGTCAGGGGGATAAACAGTGGGGGATTTTATATGTATAGATAGGGAAATTTACTTAAGTAAAAAAGGGTCAAGCTTACCAATATTATGCATTCAGCTATAACAATTTCTTATCAAATCCACATGAAACCTAAAATACTGCATCTTAAAAAAAGACCCTGCTTGAGTGTTTATAAATACAGCCCTTATACTAAGCAGGCATACTTCATGTACATATTGGAGGTATCTGCATGAATAGGCTTGAATGTATTTGGATATATTTACGTAAACAACTTCCGGTCTATCCACTGGGGGAATGGTCCTTTTCGGCCCCATTGACACAAAATACCCCCAGAGTCTGCCCAATCATCCAGCGTTCCAGGACTGCCTGCAGTCAGCACATCGATTGTTGACACATTGTAACGCAGGCTGAGCAGTTCTGAGGAAGTTGTTGGTGTACCATTTTCCATTATCTGCACTTTAACTGGAAAACTTGTTACCATATTCAAGGCAACACTGTATTTCTTCTCAACATCTGAAGGAATAACAGCTGCTGGACTCTCTTCTGGATCAAACTCAAGACTAACCACTAAAAAAGAAATGTATTGTTTTCATGTGATGATGACGAGTTGATGGGGACCAGATTGCAATACTCTTCTTTTATTTCTCTTCTTCAAAACAATTTTTACAATCTACACATACAGGTGTAGGTTAGATTGAAAACAAGAACAAAACATGAAAGTAGCCACTATATTATTTAGTTAAATCCTTGAGTTTCGACAAGTTTTTCTTTTTCCAAAATGTAGAAATATATTATTATATTTCACTTTTACTACCCAGGGCACTCCGAAAGTTTATTTTTGAGGGTAAATTCCTAGCCCTATCTCACCCTACCCCTTTTCTTCTGTTTTAATGACCACATTATGCGACATCATGAGAAAAACTTTTGCTTAAATCTGTTTTAGTTTATCAGATCTACTCCATTCACTAGTACTGATTTTGTATTACAGTACTGTGCTTAATGATTATTAAATAACTTAGAGATCAAGATCATGGTGAGAGTCTTTTACATGCTTTACAGTTATAGCCACTGTCTGACATAACTTTGCCCTTCAACTGCATCATACTGGCAGGGCATGCTTCTTGTATGGATACATTTCTGGTCTTCATTAAAAATAGAGAGTGAATAAAACAACCTGTAAATAACTAAAATTTTATTTGAAATTTTAATGTTTAAAATTAATGATACTCTGGTGAAAATAAATTTAACCAGAACTCAAAAATGTAGGGGGGGGGGGGGGGGACTACTTTTAGTTGTGTCATACTTGCCTATTATTGCATTGATACATGTATCTCTTTTCCTGGTACTAGTCCCCCATCAAAGGTGATTCTTCCCTCTTCAAAATTACTAACTGGAGGTATATAATAAAAAAAACATGATCCCAGATGGATACCTTAGCCCACTTCTGTCAATCGGAATATTGTCCTTCTTCGACTTGGAACGAGACTGAAAGAACATCTGAGCAGGGAGAGAGGGAATTGGGAAATAATAGCAGGTAACTATTACATATTTAAAATTAGTTTTACCCCAAAAAATAAATACATTTTAAGAACAGTAATACATTAACTGCTCTTATTGTGATACTGAATTTGCCAGCAAGGTGGGAGACTGATAGTCTATGATAAACTGTCAAAGTGATGCTCCAATGCAGACTGGAAGACAGTCTGACAACTTCTTGGGCTGATGCACTTGGGCCCAAAGCATAAATGTCCCCACTTTTGTGCAACACTCATCAAAGGTAAAATGACAATAAGGTGGAGCAAGATCATCACAAAGTGGCTTTCATAAGATCATCACAAAGTGGCTTTCATAACATCATCCAAGAAAAATGATTAAAAAAGACCCAAGATGCAGCAATAGCCTTGACCTCATTGGCTTTAATTTTTATAAAAGATCTCTCTCTCTCTCTCTCTCTCTCCCTCTCAGTAAGAGATTCAGCCAAGCTCTTTTACTAGTCCATGCAATCACCTCAAGATGATGGCTGCCAAAACATCAGAGGTGCCTTTGAGAGAGAGAAAAAGACTATTATGACCCTTTCTTTTCTCTTTTGATTTAGACAGACAGAACCATAAAGCTCTAACTGTGCCAAGTAAATCTTGATCATCCTCGCCACTGATACGACTGAGGATTAGGATTTCAATAGCAACAGGAGCTACTGAATGTAGCTGAGTCTTGGTCAGAATCCCAGGCTGGCAAAGATGAGAGACTGAATCAAAGTTACCATTGAACTGTAAACAACCCTTTTCCACTGACAAACCATGAATTTCACTTTCTCCCTGCTCACACTAGAGCAAGAAGTAAGGTTGTTTTAAGGGTAAGGTTCTCCAAGGAAGCTTCACTGAAAGGTTATTAAGGTTCACATAATGCACAGAGAACACACAAGAGGTTCTACCTTGGCATTAAAGAGTGAGAGACTAGTCTCTGGAGCTCAAAGTTCCTGCTCAGTTCTCAAAGATATGGGTCCGACTCTATAGCGGAGCCTATAGAGAACTTCTGAGGATCTGAGAGGGGCTACTCTATAGCACTTAATGGTGGATACTGAGCAATCTTTTTCCTCAAAGAGAAAAAAAAGAAAATCTGCAACTGCAGTTAAAGAGGGACATATAGGTTCAATGCATTTCAGTGTTGCTTCTAGGAATTTCCAAAAGTGGGCCCAATTCTAAACTCAAGGGGACAAATTTGGCCCTCTTGCATGAGATATATGGGTCACACAGAAGAACATATTCAAGTGATTGCAGCATCCTCAAACAGGGAAGCAAAAGGTTATTGCGTAATTTATTGTATCTAAGCAATATTTATTTATTGTCATTATCTCGTTTCTGTTTAAAAGTATATTTTTAGAATGTGCGGCAAATATGGTAAGTCCTCTTCTATACATTGTTATGTTTAATGGCGTTTTAAGGTGTTTAAAACACTCAATTGGCCATAATTGTGGGACATATGAAATAAAATAACAAAATTAAGAATGTTTGTGTTGTTTATTTGTTTGAATCTTTTCAGTATGCAAAGTTTCAATCAAATCATACCAACAGTCGATACCGGAAGTGAAATTTTGCATTTACGTAGGGAATTCCCCGATTTCGTCATGGCACTATTGTCCTCATATTTAAATTACAGTGATTTGTCTGGAAGCGACAACGATTTTTCTGGGTTCAGTTCAGACGAAATACCCAATTTAATTGATAACGATTTAATTTCTGAAGATGGATCTGACATTTTGTTGTCAGATATCGACACTGCAATATCCTCAGACTCCAGTGACACTGATGATGATCAGCCAAATTGGTTAGCAGACGTGCAAGATAATGACATTAGTCCATTTATTCAGCAGTCAGGACCATCACATAATTTGCCGGAAACAGCACCAGAAATGGATTATTTCCATTCATATTTTCCAGTTGGACTTATTGCAAATATTGTAATTGAAACCAACAAATTCACAGCTGAACAACAGGAGGATCATGAAACTTGTGATCCAAACTGGACAGACACAAGTGTGCCTGAGATGTCTGCCTTCCTTGGCATGTTGATTCTTATGGGCATAATACAGGCCCCTAACTATAGTTTTTTTTGGTCAAATGACAACTTTCTTTTCAATTAACGAATTATGGATGTAATGCCACACAGAAGGTTTGAAAAACTGCTCCAGTACTTTCACCTAAATGATGACACCACAGATTTCCCTGCAGACCACCCTAATCATGACAAACTTCACAAAATACGTCCTGTACTAGATGAAGTTCTGGCCAACATTGACAAGACCTACAAGCCTCGCCAACATCAAACAAGTGATGAAGGTTTATATATTGACACACTTATAAATTAATTAAAAATAATGCATTCCTTTCAAAAAGTAAATTACAAAGCACACACACGCTCACAAATAGATATCATAGGAGGAAGAAATATACAGTGAAACCCCGCTATAACGCGATATTTGGGGTCCATAAAATTCTATCGTGGAAAAAGCGGGGTCGCGTTATTGCGGGGTTTTACTATATTTTACTTTAATCAGAGAACAACGTATACACGTCTAATGTATAGCATGAATAGGGTATCAACACCGTTTACTATCTGATATCGATCTGTCTTTGTTTTCCCACATGACAACCCTTTGATTGAGCCACGAGTTTGATACAGCTGTACTTGTTCAGTGCCAAGTAATAGAGAGTGGTTATTTGAACTCCCTGTGATCTTGCCGCCCAAGCTCAGTCTCTACATAAGCACCCACATATGACAATCTTTGATCTTGCCGCCCAAGCTCAGTCTCTATATAAGCACCCACATATGACAATCTTTGATCAACCACTGCATTGTCTGGTGCTTGGTTGTGTATGCAGTTAAAGAAGAAACATAAGTCGGCTATTGTTTGCGCAATGATTGTATACAGGATGAATTGAAGTCCAGCGCACGTGTTGGTGGCTTACGTTTTTTGATGTTTATTAAATCGTGAGAATCTTTTATCAAGCACCACATTGTCTGATGCTCGGTTGTCTATGCAGTTAAAGAAGAAAAACACGTTGGCTATTGTTTGAGCAATGATTGTATACAAAATGAATTGAAGACAAACACAAAGAAGACTTACTGGCTTTACTCAGGGATCAATAATAAGTAACATTTCCGATAATGTTTATTTTGGCATAACACTTCAAGAAATTGGTGAAATTGTTAAATTTCAGAAGCCACGCCACAATCGAATTCATAAAGTGATCTCTTCCCCAAAATGATAAAAAAACTTTTTGTACACTATTTCTCGTACTTAAAAAAAAATTTTTTTCAGTGTACGAGAAAAATACATGTACATGTATATAAAATTTCAGGAACCACGCCACAGACGTATTATACTCGAATTCATACGTGATCTCTTCCCCAAAATGATACTGTAATATACACATTTTATACACTATTTCTCGTACTTTGAAGAAAAAAAAATGTTCATGTGCGAATGAATATATGAAATTTTGGGAGCCACGCCACGATTGCGTTATATCCGAATTCGCGTTATAGCGGGGCCCATTATAGCGGGGTTTCACTGTACATGCATGCATACATATTTTATTGTCTTTCATCCTTACAATAAACTTTATAATTTAAAAAAAAAACAAGCACAAAATATAGTAGTGATTACCGGTACATACTATAATTATGTCTAATATGAAGTATGAACCACTCGCATGTGCATATCACATACACACACATCATATATCCAATGACTTCACAACTCCACATTCTCCTGCCTCTATACATAAAACTAGAGCACCAAACTCATAAAAATCTGAAATCTAGTGAAAAGGTTAATGGTATAAATTATGTTATATATCATATACTAGTAAACTAACATTTGCACCATTCGAAATGCATACCTTTTCATAATATAAAACAAGTTCACTTTTCATTAATTGATCCAGTCGAAAGTTAAGAGTATAATTTCATATATTAATTCCACAAATGATCTATCAAGAAGATAATGTAATTTACAGGTATGATCGCCTTTAAGGGACGACACAAGGCCAAGCAGTATCTTCCATCGAAGCCATTTAAGTGGGGCCTGAAAGTATGGATGCGTTGCAATAGTTTGTCTAGTTTCTGTCACAAGTTTGAATTTTATCAGCCTGGGAAGGAAGATGTAGATCAAGTCAATGACAGCAGGAAGGGTCTTGGCTATAGAGTTGTCCAAAGGATAACAAAACCATTGAGAAGCAAATATTACCAAGTCTACTTTGACAACTTTTTCACATCCATCCGACTGGTACGTAGCTTATTGAGACATGGTATCTATGCTAGTGGCACCATCAGAAAAAAACGTAAAGGCTTCCCTGAGGAGTTTAAGTACCCACCATACATGGAGCAAGGAGACCATATTATCAGGCAGGATGGAAACCTGACCACCACACTGTGGAAGGACAAGAAACCACTTACAGTTTTATCCACAGCAGCAGACCCTAACATCATTGATATAGCCAACCGGAAACAGAAAGATGGAACAGTGCAACAGGTCAACTGTCCAAGGGCAGTCACAAACTACCAACAGTACTACCGAGGCATTCACATATGTGACCAACTCAGGGCCAAATATCCAGTTGGAAGAGCATCGAAGAAATGGTGGCGATATATGTTCCACTGTATAGTCAACATATGCATCATCAACGCCTTCATAACAATGGTAGAGAGTCATCCTGATAGTCAAGAAAGAAGGAAAAGATTTTGACGGTTAGATTTTAGAATCAATTTAGCCAAGCAACTGATAGGAGGTTTCAAATGCAGGAAGATTGACATGCAGCAAAAATCTTTAACCCCAGTGACCCCAGCCAATATTGACACACACAGACTGCAGACACTTAAAAGGAAAAGATCAACATGCAAATACTGTACCAAGCATGGGGAAAAGAAAAGAAAGGAAGCCAAATTTGGCTGTGGCATTTGCAATGTCCATCTCTACAGCAGAGAATGTCACAGCACATATCATCAAGGCAAGGTCATTATAGAGGAGTAACAAAAATGCGCAATACAGTTGTAAATAGTTATTTTTTTTTTACATGTATGTTTTTTTCCCCTCGAATACAATAGTTTGAGAACAATTCATTTAGCAGACAGTGAATATTTATATTCAGGATCAGCTCTTCAATGAAACGAAAATATCATTTGGTAAGATATATTTTTTAAATTGCATACTTGCATAAATTAATTTATTGCATGCCTAACCAAATTAATTAATTTATTGCATGCCTAACCAAATTTTTTTTCATAAATAAATGATTCCAATGAGGGTGCAGAGGGCATTAAAAGAATTTTATTTTTTTTTATATCGTCTGGGTTGGTATATGTCCACTGCAGTTCATTTTAATGCTGCTGGGCTGCATATATATTTGTTCTGGCCTGCTAGTAAAGTGGAACAAGTTCTACTCAAACTGCTAATATAAATTAATCAGTGGTGTGGCATATTCTATCAGAGGGGATGGTCCACTGAGCTCAATAAACTTTCAGATGTAAACAGCAATGGCAGCTTGTGACGAAAGTCGTCATCATTTGATGAGCTTAACTGACTGTCCAGGTTGATCATTTCGGGGCGGTCTCCAATTACACTGCCTCTTCGTCTGATGACAGTTTCACATTACTAACATCATTAATATCTATATCACTGCCTTCTTCCATCTCTTCTAATTCAGAAACTTACACCCAATCTGGCAATGTTGGAACACAGTTGGTGTCTTAACTATCAAAGTCTGAAAAAACCAAACTCGTTGTCTGACGATTACATTTTGACATTTCTGCATTTAAGATAGTCATTCCACGGTGCAAAAATGTAATTATGATGTAGTACTACACTAATGAAGATCAAGCTCAAGAAATATGTCTGCGATTTTAAATGTGCCTTAAGTCAATGGACTCACTTATTTCATATTTGTTCTTTGTCTTGTGTTATTTTGAAAGGACAAATAACAAACACACAATTTGAAACATGTTTGTAATAACCTTAAATATGTCCAGGTATGTCAAGCAGGCCAAAGGAGACCATGAATAAATCGAGAAAATAAGTTTTTGCGAAGGTGATTGTCGTGTGCTTGAAAATTCTGTAATTAGTAGCACCTGAACTGTGAATATTTTCAAGCTATAAATATATAATAACATCAAAACTTTGGCTTTTAATTTCATTGTTGCCGATAAAACGTTACCTTAGCTATTGATCGATGATGAAATGAAGCACTAGAGTCAATATATGAATGAACTAGATCCTTCTTTCCAGCTGAATCTGCACACGACCAAGAGTAAAAATGGCGCCACGCATGCCATGTGGGTGCATCTATTTTTAGAAACAGGGAATTTTTTAATGGGACCACTTGCACTTTTTAGCTTCGTTACAAAACTCCATGGATATGATTGCACATTTTTGGTTTAAATATTTGGCTACGTACTATTAATATTGTTGTTAATTGGTCAGATAGTATTTGCTTTGCTGCTTTTTTTTTTCTTTTAGTATTTTCAAAAAAGAAGAAGTTATGTAAGAAAACAACCTTGACCTTGAATTCCACAACATAGCATTGTATCGTACATTTCTGACCTGAAGAAAAGTATTGTCTTAGCTCAATCTTTTCTCACATAATATTTAGCCTTTGCTTTCTACGAATTTTTTATTTTCTTTAATGTGTGTGCTAAATAAATTACAAAAACAGCCAGTAAAATGAAGCGGCATTTCCAAGACTATCACGATGTCCACCATTATTACTCTATGACGGTTCAAACTGCTATTATGAAGAAGATAATGCAAGCACGGCAGTTAAAATCTGCAGAAAATATATTGAAAAGTGCCTTCACCGATTCTCTTCTTAAAACACCCATTGGTATTACATATTGATGTCTGAAGTTTCGAAACACGAGCTGGTACGTTTTCATAATGAAATGAGAACAAATGATAACTTGTGGAAATCTGGCAGTGATAAGAAATGACAACTTGCGGGGGAAAGGGTTAACTTAATTAGAGGCTTTTCAAGCAATGCAAGAATATAATTTCGTCAAGATGACGTTGCCTTACACTTTGTGTGTTTTTTCTGGGGAGCAAGGGTATGACGTCATGAGCGTCATATGGAAGGCACAGGTAATAGCGTTAGATTTTCATATGAGAAGCTAAGGGTTAAAAAAAAAAAAAAAGCTTGCAGTGTAATACAGCTTTCTTAAACATGTAATAGCTTTGTGTTGCTGCAATAGACTTGTATTATATGTGCTGCATTGCAAGACTAATTGGGAGAATACAAATTTTATATGGTTTATTTTATATACCACTAGAAACCAGTTTTATGCAAAAATATCACAACTTGACCACATTGCGTTTCTCACTCCATATTACAAGTCCAAAATTTGTTGTTCCACATGCAACAAAAATATTTTCATTCAGAAGTTAATGCTTCTTTTGAAACATCGGGGCTAAAAAAAAATAAGATAGAAGCTCAACACCTTCATGAATGGCCATGGCTAACAAGCACAGCGGATAATGTTAAAGTAAAAATGTCACTATGCGGCTGGTGCTTGATGATAGATTCACGAAGAAAGTGACAAAGAAAGTAACCTTTTTCATAAAAATCACTTCGTTTATGGCATGAACAGCCACTGAAAGAGAGCAACCTTCAATACCATGTAGACGAATTCGGCTCATTTAAAAATTATCATACTCTGAAATAATCAGTCATTTTTCTAAGTCAACAGATAAAGGTATTTGTATCCTGCTTTCAATAATTTCTTTAAAGTTTTTGAAACTGTGTAGAGATTAAAGGGAAACTATGACAAATTAATAACTAGGACAAGAAGTTCTGTTATGAAATATCATTTATTGAGAAAACACACTGAGGTTGCCATTTATGCCCAGGGGCAAGGTTGACGCGCTACTTGTTTCTCTAACACTGTTTCATTCACGTCTTTCTAGCGCTTGCATTACAGGATGTCATGCAAGCTGAAGTGGCTTCATTAAACAGAAACCCTTGGTGTTTTCATAACAATATTCCCATGACATACTTGTATTCTGATTTAAGTAATTTAACTTCTACTCCGTGTGTTACTGGGGGTGCGGGTGTGATAGGATTTAGCTTTAACAAAATTACACTTCTTGCGATTTTTAGAAAATAAAATATTAATAATTTTATGTGACTCAGGACCATTGCAGCTTGTTATATTTAAATGCTTGTTCCCTTATCGGGAAAATAACAATACTATATATAGTTTGCTTTATATACCACTAGAAACCAGTTTTACGTGATAATATCAACACTTAATTTAATTCGCTTTTCACAAACTAACATCTTCTTAGTTTTAAAGCGTTTGATTTTGCGATAACAAGAAACATTTTTATTCAACAGTGTTTATTTTGAAACAGAAGCGCGACACTGACCAGTAGCTGCTAGGAATTGTCCTAATTTAAGTCATTTAAGACTTCTACTCTATTTGCTTATTACGCAATGGAGTGGGGAGGGGGGTTGTAGGCTGGGAGAGAAAGAGAGACGGAGGGGATGGGATATAGCTTGAACAACTACACTTGTTCCGATTTTTAGATAGTTTAGACGTGCATCAAGGCCAGTACATTCCCCCCCCCCCAAATTTAAGTTAAATGGTAGGTCTCTAAATGGGAAAATAAAAATAATTATATTTAGTTTTTCATGTAACGCTAGAGACCAGTTTTACACAATAATATGAGAACTTAACATCAAATGCGTTTCTCAGTCCAAATTTGTTTTTCACAAACTAACATCTTTTTAGTTTAAAGGTGTGTGGTTTTGTGATATTTTCATTCAACAGTTATTGTACTGTACATTTTGAAACATCGAAGCGCGACATTGAACATTAGCTGAATCATGTAGAAACTGTCATGACGGACTGTTGTCGACTCTAGGCAGGAAGCTACAGCAACAGGCATAGCGGCTGGCTTCAAAGTAAGAATGATACTCCTCAGCCAGTTCCTGGTGATGCAATGTAGATTCGTGAAAAAAAGGTGGACAGGAAATAACTTTTTTTCTCATTAAACTCACTTGTTTATGACATGAATGGCCACTGATAGAGCGCAACAGTCAATACAGTGGACACAATTCCATGCATTTAAAAAATTGCCATACTGTTATTTTCAAAGTTTAAGGGTAACAGTACAGAAGAACCTTTCCATAGTATAGCTCATGTATCTTCTTTATTTTAAAATACTTTGGTAAGAATTATTACATACATGTCATAATGTGCCAGTGTTCATGATCGTACATGTTCGATATAAATATTACGGTGTTTGTTTGTAATCTCTTTTCGAGTTCTATATGTATTACTGCTTTCAATGATTTCTTCAAGGTGGGTCTTGGAAATGATGTGGAAATTAGAGGGAAACTGACAAATTAATAACCAGTACACAACACACCTTTATGAAATATCATTTATTGAGAAAGAACCTCGAAGTTACCGTTTGATGCAGAACGATGTCGATTTCCGCATCTGTATATGCTAACAGGTACATATAAATCTATACATGGTATCCGGTCAATTGCTTGCCGACAATTGCTCGCTGGTCAATTGCTCGTGGTTAATTGCTCGCTATAACAATTGCTCGCGGAATGTACTGCTCGCCGGTCAATTGATCGCAAGAACAATAGCTCGCAGGTGTATTGATCGCCAATTGTAACTGAATAAGTTAACATTATTAAGAAGAACCAAACGACTAATACTTGTTTAACATTTATTAAAAATAAAGACAAGTTATACAACCAGTATCTTAAAAATACGTGTATATACCAAACTTTTATATCACGTATTAAAACGACAAAGTATGCGACAAACCTCTTAAGTAATCCATCAAGTCAATTTCTTTATAAGTTTCAACAATCTTTTTGATTCTGGACGCTGCATCCCTGTATCTCTTCTTTTGAGGCTGTATAGGTTGGCCAGCCAAAGATTGTTCAATTTTAGCTTCATTTAGGCCTTGTTCCTTTTGCAAAACTGTTATAAATTTCCATATAGTTGGATGCTTTCCACCGATCAACTCGCTAAACGATCGGTGCCATCCTTCACAGCTGTTGTTCGTCTTTGGAAGATCATCGTTAATGTTGTCGTAACAACTCCACATTGAGTGTGGTGTACGTGGCGGTCGACGTTTGTTGCCTCGTGTAGGTCGTCCAATCCATGTATCTTCAAAGTAGTCAAGTACTGACTGTGATTCCAAAGGAAAATCAACACGTGAAAGTAATTCTTCAAATGCTAGAACTACATCTTCAACAGGAACAAATGCAAGACTTGGTAAATGGCGCATCTGCATAGCAAAATCTGCATCATTTTCATAGCGATGTTGAAGACCGTTTGATTGAATGTTTCTGTATAGGCACTGACAAAAATGAAAAAAACATCCTCTGAGTTGTATTCCAATAAACTCATGCTGGAAGGCTTTCACAGTCGCCGTTTCAAAATCGGTCATCACCGATATCGATCTCAGTGATGGCTCCAATTGTTTCAGTTCGCTGAAAACCATTCGATAGCTTTCCTCATTTTTTTCCGACATTAAAACGAAAACAGCTGGTACAATATTATTGTTAAATAGTCCATGAATAGTGTATAACTGAGCGAATAATGGTGGAACAGTTTTAAATGTTCCGTCAGCATACCAGTGCTGTGATCTTGCTAAAAGTTGCAAGTTTCGATGAGTAGAGAAAATTAGAGTTCTTTTGTCACCTTGCCCGCTGTCGTATAATAAAAAGTCTTGAGATTTGAGAGTTTTCTTAAACTCATCTGGTATAACTAAGTCTTGCAACGACAAGGGATTTGCTGGCATTGCTCCTTTACATTTGCGTGCACGTCGAATCACCCTTTTCATATTGTTGACGCTTGTTAGCTGACCAAGTGCTGGTTGAGATGCAAGACTTAAAGCATCTGCAACAATGTTCTGCGGTCCATCCTGTGTGGTGACCGCTCTGTCAATAATGTTATGCATGACATCCAAAACTTCCGCTCTACATGAATTGCCAGAATGATTGTGTTCTCCAATCCTTTTCGCAATACTATCTCCAATCGTATGAACTCGGCCATGACACCTTTTGCTTCTAGAATATTCGCACTTCCAAAAAGTTTTTTCACCGTTAGACTTATCTTTGATGTATACATGACCATTATCAATAAGTTTGCGCTTTCCTTTCTCGCTTGTCGCAAATCTTAGAGCCATTTAAAAAACAAATTGTATTATAATATTTAATATAGAAATTTTATTAGTAAATTTCTAGTAAGTTAATATTACGTTTGAGAAAAGTAGCATTTGTCCTGCCTTATATACCTGTTGAGGCCCTTATTGAATGTATTTGAGTAGACAATAATTAAAATTGTTATTATTCCGCTAAGTATATTTCAGAAACAGTTACACCTGTTAGAGCACTTTTCAAAGAGATCAATTGGCCGGCGAGCTATTGTTCTCGCCAATAATTAAAATTGTTATTATTCCGCTAAGTATATTTCAGAAACAGTTACACCTGTTAGAGCACTTTTCAAAGAGATCAATTGGCCGGCGAGCTATTGTTCTCGCGATCAATTGACCGGCGAGCAGTACATTCCGCGAGCAATTGTTATAGCGAGCAATTGACCGGCGAGCAATTGTCGGCGAGTAATTGACAGTAAATCCATATACATGTATTAAATCAGCAGGGATGTTGTAGCTAAGCAATTATTTCTGATGTACGCTCTGTCATGGACAGGGGTGGAAAGATATCCAAGAAATATAAAACCTCATATTTTTTCTAAGTTACGCATGTTCGTCTGTATGTATCCTCAGCCAGGCTACTGATAAATACACAGGAAATGTTACCACTGTACAGGTAAAGGTACAGGTAAAGGTATGAAATTGATACCTGCCATGTTCAGGTCTACAGTGTCGGAGTTTCTCCCATCTGTTTGTTTAGTGTGTCGACTCGTGGAGCAAATACAATAGAATCAGTGAGGGGTGCCAAAAAACCCACTACGACTCACGACGACTGCAATAAAATCCGTCCCGCACTTCCACTAGACTGAGTGGATTTTCACTAAATTAGCGTGAAAATCCACCAGACTGAGTGGACTTAAACTACTCATAGTGGGCACTTAATCCTCTGCCCATTTCTCCACGCCCACTCAATTGCGTGGTGAATCGTAAAAACACGTGTACTGTATGCATCCTGGTGATCTATGGAGATCGCCCAGTCTTAGGGCCTTGTGGCATTGCTGACCGAGGTAGTCTCAATCTTGAAGCATTCTTCAAGAAGCAACATAATTTAGGTAGAAAGCTTGATGACAAGTTGAAACTTTCCAGCTTTTTTCAACACAAAAAAAATCCAGGAATAGAATCCTGGAGTTTGGTCATTTTCCACCCTCTTGACAGCTGCCTTCTGCAGAAGGGCATGTACATCTTCCCTCAGATGAACCAGTTTGGACTGGTGAAAGAAAATGGGTGGGTCCGCAATAGAGCAAGATGTTCATTTAATCAAAGTTTGTATCCCTCCTTTAAAGTGGAATGGATCCACACATTGTCCAAGACGAGTGACAAAACCTCTGAAAGGAGGGCTAGTCAGGCACCTACTGAGGCAATGGGAAGAGGAAGACAATGCAACAGCTCCCTAGGGCTGAATACCTCAATCCTTTGGGAAAGGGGAGGAATCCAAAGACTTCCTCCCACGGTCTTTTTGACTGCTTTATCTAGCGAAAGATGGGTGAGAGGGAGATTTGAAGTGCAGTTGTCTGCTGAGGCTAATCGTGTTGATGTCACATTTGGATTTGTGTCATCCCATCATGGGACTAACCCTACTACAGTTCACATATCACCGATTTCAGATTCCCCACTCAGTATAATGGACATGGCCAAGGGATTAAGCGTCTACTTTGGATGGTGGATGTACACTGCATTGCAGCGGTGTAGCGAAGCAAAGTGCCGCCCAGGGCCAACTACCAAAATTACATACCCTCTCCATTCGTATTATTTATGATATATACCAAATTGCCGCCCCCTAGAAAGTACCGCCCGGGGCCACTACCCCCTTCGCCCCACCCCACTCGCTACGCCACTGACTATATCTCTGGGTGAGGTGGGGGAACGAAGATTCACTATCATGTGGAGGGATTCACCAAATCAAGTAGGGATTAAATGGAAACATAGGGAAGGGTGGAATGCCAATCCCTTGATCAGTAACATAAACACGGTTGGGGGGGGGGGGGAGTTGTCAACGCAACCCATCCCCAGACTGACAATAAAGACTGATCTGGCAACAAAGATTTGACAGACAAGCATGCTTCTGATCTATCAGCTCGAGATTGCTGCTTTCCTGTGATCAGGAAGGCACAAGGTGCTTTTATCAGTCCCCGCACTATGCAAACCTTGAGGTAGCTGCTTATAATCCCTTCTGGGAAGGCACGACTCGCTCAGGCACTTTTCCTCCCTTCAGACGGGCCATGGATCTATTCTTCACAAGCCCTGATGGCATCGGATTGAGTGTCAGGGATTCTTTGCCTTTTACCAATCTCTGAACCATGGAGATCACTCCTTGCTTCTGCCCCACATGCGTAGTTGACTTCCCTAAACTGGGAAGGGATCCAGACCTTCTCCTGGGAATGGAGGGGGTCATCTTGTGACAAGGAGGAGGAAGCAAGGCTTTTCATCCTCCTCATATAAGTGCTGCAACTTTCCACCAAGTACCACACCCGATTTGTCCATAGGCAACATATGGGACATCCGTCCAGGCATACACAACACAGGTGGTGTGTGCATCCCACTGGACCTTCTTGTGCCCACTTACCCACACCTTGTGACATATTAATCTCTGAAAGAGAAAAAGTTGGAAAAACCAAGAGAACCTGGAACCAAAGAAGGATATGTAATACTCATCCAAACACTTTTTACTAAGAAATGGTTAACACTGAACAGAAGCAATGCCTACTAAGCAAGACACAAAAACACTTCAGAATTAGCAAAATAAACACACACAAAATTGTAAGGACTGTGGAGAAAAACACTCGCTTGACACAAAAAGGTACAAAGATTGGCTGAAAATATGTTTTAGAATGACAAAAAAGGCAAATTTCAATCAGCAATCAAAGATTGGCTGAAAATATGTTTTAGAATGACAAAAAAGGCAAATTTCAATCAGCAATCTTTGGACAAGTGTACTCACATGAAATCTAAGGAAAAAGATAAAAGTATTTATTCCCTATGACTAAAGGCATCAGACTGGGATCATGTTCTTTTCAATTCTGAGCCTCAAATTACTAATTGAAGGGAGGGTATATTTAGCATGGACCAGGGACCTGGCATCCCCGAAAAGGTATTAAGCAATGTAATAGTAGCAGATATTGTATTACTGCTATTAAATTTTAACTTGTCCACATCAAACTATTCTCGCTAGAAACTTGGAATGGTATTACCAGGCATGTCCTTTGAACTTATAATTAGACATGTTTCCTGAAAGATTTTGAAAAATTTAAAATCAAATCGAATTACTCACCCCCAAAGCAGTCCACTGCAGGAACACCTAGAAAAGGAAAACAAATATATTTTGTCGTTTCATGAATATTGATATTGTAGAAAAAAAGTCAATAGCATATGAAAGAAGATAGATTTAATATAGTTTCATCTGATCTAGCCCAAGCAGGGATATTTTCTTTCTATGGTAGGAAAGTGCTCATCAGTTTAAATAAAAAGTAGGAAACTTGAGAACAATCTTTTCACAAATGAAATTTTAAAAATATGAATTCAGCATTATTCTGAAATATTTCTCATTGTGACATGGGACATTATCAGCCCCTGATGGTTTAACCCTAAAAAAATGTGATGGTACAAAAAAAATACCATCGATGCGCTCGGAAAGTAAAATTTAAATGAAATGAAAAACAAATATAAAATGCTCCAAATCTGTGCAGCACCTGAGGTGAGTTTAACAGTATATAATTTTCACACAAAGTAGAACACAGTCGTCGTTGAGATTATTGAAGTGTTGGTGAAACATCCAATGAGCTGTCTAAATTAAACATGAAGGTCACACCAGCCTTATGATGTCTCATTTTAAATTCTAAATCCATGGTTCTTACAAATTAAAAATTAAAAAAATTAACCCTGAATACCGTATTTACTGCATGTTTTCAGACAGCCAAAAATAATTAATTTTTTTGTCGTCCAAAGACATTAAATTCTTTAATTTGCTGTCCGACAACAAATGGGATGATAAATTTGTTTCCCCCCCCCCTTTGTAACGAGGTTACCAGTAGCTCATATGATGTGCTGCCATGCAGTAAAACAAGCACTTTTTTCTAACTTTATTAGTAGAATAATGAATGAAAAACTGGCATTACTTGCCTATTTTTGTCTATTTGATACATGTCCATCCGTGTTTTCCATACATGTATTAGAGTCACGATTTTAAGTGTATATTCCAAAAGAACCACCACATTAGCAATCTCACAATCCACTATTTAACCCTCTGCTAATCAGTGATCATTAAAATCTACCTTACAAACACATGCAAGCTTTATTTCTGTGTAAATAAAAAATGAAAACAAACTAAATCAAAAGATTTCAGAATTACTATTCTGAAGGGTATTTATGACAGAAAAAGTTTGGTAGCAAGAGCAAGTTAGTCTTTTAAGCAACAAGAGTGAGTGACTCCATAGGGGGTTTGTGGTGTACACACGACTAGGAAGGGTAAATAACAAGCAAGTAGCAATATACAAGCCAGCGTGATTAATATATTGATTTTCTTAAATAAACATGATTTGTTGCGGTTCTCAAACGTGATCTTTTTGTTGTTGTTCTCTCTTATTTTCTTTTCTTTCATTTTTTTTTTATATACCTAGCCATGTGTTAGCACCAAATTGAGCAGAGCTTGCAGACTCGAAACAATCAGCTTGTCAAAGATTGTTTTGATGCATGTCGGCGATTTCAAGGTGGATATGTAATAATTGTTAATAACATAACTTGTGGGATTTCTTTAACAAGTGTGTTTGGAAATAAAAGGCTCTCATTTCTAATGATTAGCCACCTGGATTTTGTTAAAAGTGCACTATTGCTTAGTTCTTTATAAAGCAAAGAGGTTTATTAGCTGTTGAACAATAACTATGCTTAATCCATGATACATAATGCCTCGGGGATAATGGGTTTCTTTTGTTGCTCTGATGAATAATATCAGAGTTTTGTTGGGTTTATTTTGGTCCATTTCCAGGAATGTAGTAAAATTTCATAATATTATGTAGACATCCAACATCGGTATATGGGTGAACTTTATGAGCAGTGAAATTGTCAAAATATCCAGTTAGCTTGGAAATCATCCAGCTCATCATCGTCAATATCCAAGTCAAAAATACCAATTAACTAGTTATCATCCTCTCAATTCATTCGATGAAAACAACATGATCCCCACTGCCTAAAATATCAATTTCCCCCACAAAATTGTCTATATTTTCATCAAAATCGGCATCCACACCACTGCCGCTTCAGTACAGTCCGCCATTTTGATCTCTGCATGTTAACATTCAGTTTTGAAATCAAATTTTCTACTAATCAGTTATCATCGTCTCTGTTCATTTCCTCAAAGTCAAGATCATGCTCTGCACTGCCTATATCATCAACTTTTCCCACAAAATTATCTATATTTTCATCAAAATTGGCATCCACATTACTGCCATAACTTGCTGCTTCAGCACAGTCCACCATGTTGATCTCCACACATTAAAACTCCTGTTTGAAATCAAATTTTACAGATAACCAGTTATCATCATCTCTGTTCATTTTGAAAAAAATGAAAATAACGATCTCCACTGCCTAAAATTTCATTCTTCCACTCGAAATTGCTTTTTATTTTACTAATTCAGCAATCGCATGCCTATTCAGTACATGCCCACCATTTTGATCTCCACGTGTTAAAACTCACTTTTTAAATCAAATTTCACTAAGGGAGAACAATTATTGTTAGTTGTGGACTCGTTCCGGGTTCACATCACTGATAATGTGAAGAAACAGTTGCAGCACAGAAATGTTGCGTCCGAGTTAATACCTGGAGGCTACACATCCCGGTTGCAACCTTTTCATGTGAGCATAAATAAAGATCTACCTCTGACGCAGCTAGACAGAATACATCAGAGATGCTACAAATGCATTAATTCATTTGATGAAAACAGCAACAGACGGATTAAGACAGCCAGCGAACAGACTGTATTGGATTAGACTGCAAATGCTATGGACACATTGAAGGAAAAGCACACAAGAATTATGAAATCTTTCAAGGTGTGCAGCACCAGTGTCAATCTGAGCGGAAGTGAAAACACACTGTTCAGAAATGAGGAACAGTTAAACATATGGATTATGATGATGAAAGTGTTGCAGAATTTAAGGGCTTTTCACCCAAGGACCTAAAAGAGGCTATGGACAAGCTACCTGAAACTGAATAAGTAAATATATTTAAATATGTTACAGCATTAAATAATTTCCTTTCATTCTTTGACAATGTCGTTTTATTGTGTATGGCTTAAATAAAAAACTTATTTATCTATCTACATACATACATACATGTATACATACATACATACATACATACATACATACATACATACATACATACATACATACATACATACATAGGATTTAAAATTATTTTAGTTCATGGAAGTTCAGGATCATATTAAATAATTATTGCTGACTGAATGAAGCAAACTTTGTCTATTAAATTACTGGCAAACACAGAGACTTTTACTTGAAAACAATGCAGATCTTCTTACCATATATACTCGCGTTTGAGCAGATTCATTTAGGAAAAAACAAAAACCTGAAAGAAGGGAGGTCGGATTATTCTCGGGCCAAGGTTTACTACAGCTGTATTAACACCAAATAAGACATTAACTAGGTTAATTCAGTACACAAGGACCTGGGGGTACAGGTTAGGATATATATATATATATATATATACACAGTACACACATCGTGTTTTTATGAAAAAACACATCATGACCGTGGAGCTTAATCCTTTTCACGCTGTCCATCGTGGACAGGATATAGTGGTCGTCATGGATTGTCCATGTTGTGGCTCGTAGTGGACGGATAAAGTTTTATTGCCCATTTGAAAGTCGCTGCAATATAATTATGTAATAATGGATGCCTACTACCTTGCGTGTGAACTTAAATGTCATCTCAGCTACAGTACATGGTGCAGAATGCTCCTTTTAAGTTGCACACAATGCCGTTTAATATTCAAAGACTTGACGACTAAAATGCATTGACATGTATTGCAAGAGACGAAAGGTAAATTTCCGAGCAAAGAGTCACGAGACTATTTAGGTGCTTCACAAATTATACAAAGTTTAATTATAGTAATTTTAATGTAAGAGAGAGAGAGATGTTCTGTTTTTACACAAATAAAAGGAAAAAGAAATCACACGTAAATACATGTATTAGTGGGTTTCATTCTATTAAAATAAAAGATAAAATGTGAGAAATGCTGTGATTAATTTTTTTCATTCCCCCAGTCACTTTTAAATTGTTTGCTTAACATGTTCCCACATAATGAAATATACACGGCGCTGTCCAATATACAACCTCTACTAGTCGACCTGTTTAGTACTTGCGACTCAAATATACATGTCCATGCGACACATTTTCTCAGGAACTAGACATGTGTTTACTTTTATCGTAGACCTACTGTTTTCTCGGACTCTACAAAACATGTGATGCTGCAATCTATGACCAACAGCTTTAAAAATATACTTAGGATGATTTGTATGGTCATCTGATGAGTTTATTACCAAATGGACGGGTGAAAGCGATAGAAAAAGTGTAATCACTTAAATATTTTCTGCAAGAGATAAACTTGTATGTATAATTTTCAATTAATGCAGATACCTTTTATTTGGAACAGTAGATTCTTTCAATCCACATGATAAATACTGCAAACTGTCCCTGAATGTCAAGAAAATATTGTTTATCAGTTTAGCTACTAATTTGTTACATTTTGACCCAATTATCCCTTTAAAAAAGTTGATGTGAATACAAATAAAACATTTGTCACCAAAGAACATGGATTCAAATGCGGATTTATACCGGGTTTAAATATTAGGCCAACAATTTGAAGTTACTGAAATTATACCCATAATGACCTAAACAGCACTGTGGTAGATACGATTGCATTTACTGTACAATAAAAGTAGCCTCCACTTTTGTACTTCAGTATGGATTTAGCTTTATCTAAGTGGAATTTCTTCTTCTTCATACGTCTTTCTCCCTGTTGTTTAACTTGTACTGTATTACATATAGGCTGAACACATCATATCTATCAATAATTCCTTGTACATCACCCGAAATTGCTAAGCCACGTCTTTGCCTAGGCTATAAAATCTATCTCCAATTGCACTGAATGCTGTAAATATGTGGCTTCTTATTTTTCACGGCTTTAAACTGGTATTCCTGGTAGAACTTCATTAACTACTCCGACCTGGAGGTGGAAAGGTTTTGGCTTCAAAGTTTGTAAATCCCAATTATTTCCTGTTTATTTTGAACTGATCATATTAATTCTAAGGTCGTCTTGAATATTGTTATGTTCACCTTGATTATTGCAGTAATGCTCACTCTTTAGACTTTCAGTTGATTAAATTTCTGAAGCATTAAGTTTGTACATGGTCATTTATGACCAGGTTCAACAACAGATAATAAGAAAATAAGAAAAAGCATACTAACAATAAATTATAAAAGTTCTTGTTAAATACAAAATGAATTGCTAAGCAGCAATTTACCTGTTTGCTTATATAAAGAGTGGAATCAAAATTGTGTTTCTAAATTTTGTCCGTGGACGAATTCCAAAATGAAGATAAACGTAGCACATTTCATAAATGCATACTCTCCAATTATCAGTGTCTGTTTATAAGTTAGCGGTAAAAGCTTGATGCAGAACGGTACATGTATGTAGATATAAATATTTAAAGACTCGCTGACTAAAACGCATTCACATACAGCTGGTAGTCTCTTGCCTACTAAGAGGTACTTGTATACATATATTAATATGGATATGTGCATAAAAGTTATGCCCAGGGGCAGGGTTGACGCGCTAATTGTTTATCTAACGCTCTTTCATTCATGTCTTTTGAGTGCTTGCATTACAGGATGTTATCCCAGCTTAAGTGGCTTCATTAAACATAAGCCCTTGGTGTTTTCATAACAATATTCCCATGACATGCTTGAATTTTGATTTAAGTAATTTAACTTCTACTCTATGCGCTACTGGGGGTGCGGGTGTAATAGGATTTAGCTTAACAAAATTACAATTGTTGCGATTTTTAGAAAATAAAATATTAATAATTTTAGATGTGAATCAGGACCATTGCAGCTTGGTACATTTAAATGCTTGGTCCCTTATCGGGAAAAAAAAAATACTATCTATAGTTTGCTTTCTATACCACGAGAAAATGATTCGATTTCAAATTAATCATAGCATTCTATCCCATTACTTTGATTGTTTCGTTAATTACGTAGTTACTCTCTAATAAGGGGAAACTCGTGAGATGTTTTATATGATAGTATAAAAACTTAACTTTCTCTGTCTAAATTCGTTCTTCACAAACTAATATATTAGTTTAAAAGCATTTGATTTTGTGACAACAAGAAACATTCAACAATGTTTATTTTGAAACATCGAAGCGCGACATTGATCAGGAGCTGCTAGGAACTGTCCTAATTTAAGTCATTTAAGGCTTCTACACTATTTGCGTATTATGCAATGGAGTGGGATGTGTGTGTTGTAGGCAGGGAGAAAAAGAGAGACGGAGGGAAGGGATATAGCTTGAAACAAATACACATGTTCTGATTTTTAGAAAAAAAAAGAACCAAGTGTATATGTGCATCAAGGCCATTATACTTTTTTCTGAATTTAAGTTAAATGGTAGGTCTCTAAATGGGAAAATAAAAATAATTATATTTAGTTTTTCATATAATGCTAGAGACCAGGTTTCAAGACACAAGGGGGACAATCCACGACAACAACTATATCCGGTCTGTGACAGACACAGTGTGAAAAGGATTAAGGTCCACCGTGGGAATGTGGATTTTCCCAAAAATGTGATGCAGGTACTGTAATATCGGAATATTGGCGGGGAGGGGGGGGGGGGGGGGGGCCCAGCAGAAAAATCAAAATGAACAGTGAATTCTGCCAGCATCTGGCTTTTAAAAAAACAACACTGATCACTTTTGGAAAAACTAGAAGAATGGTGAGCAATTTATTTATAAATACATCCTCTCTCCTACAACCCCACTCCTACCCTATGATGGAGATTAAAACTATAGTCAAAAAAAGCACATAAATCATCAACAAATAGTAACAGTAAAATGATCTCAACATGCATATCTTCCCAAAATGACCATAACATGTACTAAATTTCACAGCAATCCACTAAACCTACAATTCGCATTCACAAAATTTTGTCATACATTGCATCCAACTGCAAATTAAAAGGACAACTCGTACAAAAATCAAGGAAGCACCAAGATTTGTCACTATATGCACCTTTAAATATGTCCATAATATGTACTAAATTTCACAACAACCAATAAAAAAACTACAAGTCAAACTGCAGGACAACTTGCTGTGATAGGATCATGTCATACACGACATTAAGCTACAAGATAAAAAGGGCAATAACTCTTTTTGGAAGCAAACTGATTTGTCGATATGTGCAACAAGTTTCTGGATAGTCCATCAAAGACTGCTGGACTAGTTGCACTAACAATATTCTCCAATATATTGCATTAGGCTATAATATAAAAAGAGCAATGTTATTTGTCACTCTGCAAATCTTCAGGTGATGAACAGAATATTTACCAAGTTTCAGGGTAATCCATTAAAAACTGCACAGCTAGTTGCTTTAATGAGATTGTGTCATACACTGCATAAAGCTTAAGGCAAAAAGGGCAACAAGTCTTTCAACAACAATTCTTCGATGGGACTGCAACTCTACTCTTCAAAAAGATTTCAAGAATACAAGATATGACTATTTCTTCTTTTTCACTGCCGAGCATTGAAACCACCTCTGATATTCTCGAGTGATAACAAGATTTTCAAAGTGGTGGCCATATTGGATGTAACATCTGCACTACTATCATTTAGGGCCAACTAGACATCGTTAGAAGTCTTGTGGTGAAAACCCCCTGTGAATATGACCATCCCATTAAGGAGGATTAATGATAACAAGATGTTCAAGATGGCCACCACAGTGGCCATATTGGATGTCAGATATGCATCATTTTATTCTCATTTAGGACCAACCAGACACCATAAGAAGTCTTGTTGTGAAAACCCCACGCTGAAATGACAATCTATCAACGAGGAGCAGTGATAAGAATTTTCAAGATAGCCATCATGGTGGCCATATTGAAGGTCTGATCAGCACCATTTTCATTAGGATCAACCAAACATCATAAGAAATCTTCTGGTGAAAATCCCATGTCAATTCGACTTTCTATCTAGGAGAAGCTATAACAGGATTTTCAAGATGGCTGCTATGGTGACCATATTGTATGTCAGTTCAGCACCAGTTTCATTTAGGATCAACAATACATCATAAGAAGTCTTGGCAAAATAGAGTTTTTTTTTGGGGGGGGGGGGGGGTAAAACTAACTTTAATTATGCAATACTTACCTGTCGCTATTGTTAGCTATTCCATTTTCGTGCCAAAAATTAAAGTCCGTTCGATGTGAATACATCCTCCCACAGAGTGGAAAAAAGGAGTTAGTATGACCTTTGCACTCCAGTCTGTGCCTCGTTTAGGTTTGCCTAAATTCGTCATCTTTTTCATAGAAGATGATTACACAAGACATCAGAGCGAGGTGGGAGGAGGGCATTCGACAATAGCGACAGGTAAGTATTGCATAATTAAAATTAGTTTTACCCCCCCCTCCCAAAAAAATATATTTTAATAGCAGCAATTACTTATCCTGTCACTATTGTTAGCTGAATTTGTCAGTTAGGGATCATCCATAAAGGACGTCCGCAAAGATGGGGGGAGGGGGGGGTGTTCAAATGCGGACAACTGCGGACAAGGGGGGAGGGTGTGTAAAGGACCTTGCAGACGTCCGCAAGCTAGTATTTTTTGTTATGATATTCTGTGTTGAACAGCTGCTTTAGGCCTACTGAATGTATTCCAGTATGTTTTGCGGACGTCCTTTATGGGTGATCCCTAAGTATACATTATTTGTTAATTTCAATTTGTACGATTCGTGCCACAGAATATATATGAATGTGTTGGCTGACCATGCGACTGCAGAGCTAGTGCCTGAATAAAGACTTTTTTAAAGAAAGAACTTTCTGTTTATTTTTTTCTTTGTTTTGAGCTACATGTTGTGATGAGATCAGTGAGCGTTGTATTTTGAGAGCACCAGCTATTACACTGCCAGACCATAGAGCAGTGTATAATGCTAGATGGGGACGTCCGCAGCCGAGGTGGGGGGGGGGGGGGGGGTAAGCCAAATGTGGACAAAAGCGGACAAGGGGAGAGGGGGGGTAGGAAAACAGGTATTATCTGCGGATGTCCTTTATGGACAACCCCTTAGGTGGGTAGGCTGATGCTCTAGTTAAACTGATCAAAAACAGAAAAAATGTAATGTACTCACCATAGAGGGAGAGGTCCTTCTTATAAAAGGTTGGTGTTTCTCTGAGCCACATGTTGTGCTGCAACAATGGGCCCCAGAGAAAAAATGCCTGTGCTCTGTTGTGCTAATGAGCGGAGATAAAAGGAGAAGGTAGTATTGGAACGCCAGAAGGCTGCCTTCATGACGTTCTCTAAGGGGGAGTGATTAATGTAGGACCATGAGGCAGCAACAGCTCAAACCTCATGGGCTTTTAGTTTCATAAAGGAAAGGTCTCGATCAGTAAGGGACTGATAAGCGATTCCCACTGCCTAGAATGTCAATTTTCCACACGAAATGGTCTTTATTTTCAACTAATTCAGCAAGTACATAACTGTCTTCACTTCCCTCTTCAGAATATGACTGCCATTTTTTATCTCCGCACATTAAAACTCTATTTTGAAATCGAATTTTTGCCAGTTTTGGCATCTTTTAAACACAATCTGGTAATGTTATAATTTTATGTACCTTCTACCTTTATTTCATTCTTTTCAAAAGAGTACACGTAAACTGATGATGTTTTATACAGCTAAAAATACATTTCTGTAAAGTTGGTAATGGAATATAGTGAACATACGACTGGAGTGGTATCCCGCTGGCAAAGGTAAAGTACGACTAGAGTCATATCCCGCTGCAAAAGGGTTAAGAACTAAGTTCTAAAAAAAAGGGGAAAGTTTACAAAACGGAATTTTAAACGAACGGATAGTGCAACACCATATAGACTTATTATGAACTGCAAAAGGCAACCGCTAATGCGGTAATTGCAACAGGCACAATTTTCTCTGGTGCTGTCTTCAGGCAACGTCTTTTCAGCATGGCATCAGTGAAAAAGATGACGAATTTTTGGCAAACCTAAACAAGGCACAGACTGGAGTGCAAGGTCATACTAATGCCGTTTTCCACTCTGTGGGAGGATGTATTCACATCGAATGGACGGTAATTTTCGGCACGAAAATGAGATAAGCAATTGCTGCTATTAAAATTCCCATGTTAATTAAATCATCCATCTATGAGGAATAAGAATAAGAATTTCAAGATGACTGCCATGGCAGCCATACTGGAGGTCACCTCGACTCCACTTTAATTTAGGACAAACTAGATCTTCGTATGTGTCTCTAAAGTTAAATAGGAATCCTCCAAGTAGTTTAGGAATCATAGCAGACAAATGATGGATGACGGACAACAGGCCATCCCATAAGCTTCACTGGTCTATGACCAGTAGAGCTAAAAATTGCAACAACAGTAATTTGTCGATATGCACATCATCAGGTGATGAACACAATATTTACCAAGTGTTATGGCAATTGATAAAAAATTATGGGACTAGTTGTATTAATGTGATGGTCAAACACTGTGAGCATTAAGCGACAGAGACAGAAAGGGCAATAACTCTAAAATTGCACGAGTAATGTAATTTGTTGACATATCCATCTTCCGATAACGACTATCATATTTACATAGTTTCATGTCAATCCATTGCAACTGCTGGACTTACTGCACTAACATGATTGCATCATACTCTACCAAAAGGCAAAAGAGGCAATAACTCGCACGAAAGTGATTTGTCAATATGTGCATCTGGTGATAAGCATAATATTTACAAGTTTCATGACAATCCATAAATAAAACTGGGGGACAAGTTGTTCCAATGAATGCCAGACACAGGGTTCAATCTAGGATTCCGCCTGAAAAGGCTATTGGCCCATCAGGATTTTCAACAGGGGACACCAAAATTTTTTACATGAACCATGCACTACTTTTTCTTCTCAACTATAGTGGCTACATGAAGATTAGAAAACAAATGTATCCCAAAATTATGCATAAAATGGGAATTAACTCTTTGCTTCCCTGATAAAAATCTAACCCTAGTACCTGCGCCTTCCATTCGATGCTGATGTCATACCCTTGCTGCCAAGAAAGTACACGTACTTCCTGAAACAAAAATGTCAAGGTCTTTTCACAGCTTTTTCCTGCATGACCATTAATGAATGGAATCCAAAACATTTTGGCTAAGAAAATCTGCTATCGACTTGATCCACATCTTCCTTATCCCGATAAAATTCAAACTGATGATAGAAGCCAAACAAACTGTCAAAACACATCCATACTTTCAGGCCCCATTTGATTGTCTTCAATGGAATATATTACTTGGCCTTGTGTCATCCCTTAGATGCAATCATACAGTACAGCTCACGTGATTTTTCGGAACCCCACGCATCGCGGTGGGGGTGGAGAGTGAGTGGAGAGGATTAAGAAAAACCCCTCCACCATCACTCCACGCATCCTGATGGAGTTGTCGCGGAGAATAGCCCTGCACACCACACTTTCTTGCGGAGTCGCATCCGATCACCACCGCGGAGCGGACGTTGTCTCGATAATATGGGCGTGGTTTACTGTTTATCACCCATGCAAGCAGAGGTTGAGAGAGAGACGGGAGGTGGGGGGGGGGGGGGGGGCACCGATTTATCTACATTGTTATCCCTCTGGGGAGCAATTTGCTAACTTTTTGATACTGAAAAAAACGTAGTCATTCAGTTAATTATAAATATTTCCTTGTTCTAACGAAGATAATATATGATACATAGTGCCAAATCATATTTTAGATCATGACAACGTAATGACAATGCCTCGCAAACTGTATTAATACTACATTTTGCACAATGAATCTATTTTTTTTTCTTCAATACTGTGTTATCGGAATCTAAACATGCATTCATATCCTTATTTCTTTTTCAGTAAACGCAATACAAAATTTTAATGATCCTATGAAAGTCAGTGATATTGTACTACCTGCAATGAAAAGAACGATAAACATCGAACAAATTAATAACAAAGCTGCAGTCATACCTGACTGAAGTGAAACAAAATCGCTCAAGTTCCGATGGTTACTCCATGCACGAGTACTCATTCACATATTGTACGATTTTTTGTGACATCCAATCGCTTAAATAAAGCACTATTAAGATTTCACATCTTTATTTTATTTTAAACTGTACTAATTTGTATTAATTACCAAAGTAGTGGGGTTTTTTAAAATCACAATTGGCCGCAAAAGGTCATCCTAGATACATGTAGTTGACACGTGCAAGTAACCTAGCACAAGAGAAGCCATCAGCACTGCTGATATTGACGTGTTAATTTCATGTGCTAACTGTAAGCCTAAAAGTACAACAGCAGCGCTTCTGGGGGTTTGTTTTCTTTGCCATTGATTTGGCAAACTTGCGCATCAGATGAAATTAATGTTGAACTTTTTCTTTTCTGTTTGTTTTCCTATTGCATAATACAGAAAAATAAGATGAATAATTTTAGATCATTAACTCTTCTTAGTAAAGTTCCCCTTCCTCTCTCTCTCTCTCTCTCCTTCTCTCTCTCTCTCATAAAATATGGAATCCAAAGCACTACTGCGCAAGTCATTGTAATCTATTACTATTAAAAACCTTCTTTTTTTTTTTTTGTACATGCTTCAGTAAAAGTTTAAGTATTCTATGATTGGCTAGCTTTCTTCAATTAGCGGCCGCCTCATTCACACTAAGCCAAAAAGATGTTCCTGCCATTAAAGTTTTTTGTGATTCTGCTTATGTTTTGAAGAGTTTTTCACTAATGCGAATTTCAAAAATAACGCTAAAATGCTTATTAATGTTAACCAAAATTTTTCTTTTTCGCTGCTTGACATGTCGACAATTTTAGTCAATCGTCAGAATTAAAATATTAAAATCTGACTGATTATAAATCTCAACGTACACATACTGAAATCTGGAAACGTTCAGTAGCGGTAAAAAAGTAATAATGTGCTAGACATTACAGCGTTATGGAGCAAATAAGAAAGAAATTTTCTCACCACTGCACAGGAACTCCCAAGCACGTGCTCTAAAGTCGTGAGTGTGTTCATGGGCATCTGCAGGAATTTTTTTTGGGGGGGGGGCCGAAATAAAAGGGATATATTTATTATTTTTTTAAATCAGGGCGGGACGAGGCACAGAAACACGCTCAATAACCAAAGGCTCTAACAGTCACAAACAGGAAACTGCATTCTAGTAAAAGGGATATATTTATTATTTTTTTAAATCAGGGCGGGACGAGGCACAGAAACACGCTCAATAACCAAAGGCTCTAACAAGCACAAACAGGAAACTGCATTCTTTAATATCTGCATAAAAATAATTAAAAGATTATATTTTATTTTTATATTTTCGCCGTAGAAAAATGAGCAAATAATAGGATATACGTGAAGACAATACATCCATGCAAAATGCTTTAAACTTGTTGGAAATTAAAATCTCTGAACATCTCAGATTTTATAATTTTCCATATTATTTAACATTTCGGTAATAAGCCGAGTTCAGATTAATTACTAACAATTATCAAACTTCCGTTCTTAATGGCGGGACCAGACCATAATTGCGGCTGTAAAGTACAACGCGCCAAGTCAGATGGCTTCGTGTGACAAAAACACACTGTTCCCAAGCTGAAACTTACATCATCCTTTGATGCAAACCCTTGTTAATATTTTACAACAGTGTTCACAATGGTCATTGCCTTGATTTCGGTAGAACATCCGCTGAAGTCAAGTCTTTATTAGGGAGAGACAATTGAATTTTCCAAGGGGAGGGGGTAAATGCATGAAAACAATTGTCTTTCTCTGATTTTTGTAGTAGACGTTAATCCGTTCCATATTTCACTGAAAATAAATATTGTGATTAAAGAACAAAAAATATCCCGGTCAAAAAAAACAAAACAACATATAAACCCCATATATTAAATGGTCAGTCCCTTACAGTACACATACAGTCATAATATTCAGCCTCGTGACTCTGCTATTACTGCTTAAAGACTAAGCACGCGGTTTGCATTTCAGTGTAAATTCAGTGTTTTAGGTTTGTTGTTGTTGTGGGGGGAAGGGGGTTAGCAGAAGCGGATGTCAATTTGGATTTTAATTGTCCATATCTCAGAGAATTACTTTCCTTTGGAACAAAATGATAAATTTATTCTGCTTGAGAAGCTCAGCAATGTGTGCTTCTCGTCAAGTCAGTGCATAAGTTTGTTCATATTTCTTTGAAATAAATTAAAATCATAAACTTATTGCAAAAGAAGTCAATCAACCTTTTATAAACAGTAATGTGTACTGAATATACAAGCCTTTTGAAAAAAAATTTTTATTGTCCAAATATGATCGAAATAAAGACGACTGATTCTTCAAATGGTATCCGGTTGTAAATCACTCTTGACGTCTCCGTCTTTCCATAGGTGGTCTTCATTCATTGGCTGTTCAGATGTCAATCAGTAATGTCGACTAGCCCCTCCACGGTGGAGTTTACATCGGCGTGCCTGCCGAAACGCGGTGGTGATTTGTACGTATTTATGCCAATTTATGCCTCCACCGCGGAGTGCTATCGCGGAGCTAGAGTGGAGGGGATTAAGTACCCCACCGCGATGCATGGGGTTCCGAAAAATCACGTGAGCTGTACTGTATGATCCAAATAAAGACAACTGATTCTTCCAATGGTATCCGGTTGTAAATCACTCTTGATGTCTCAGTCTTTCCATAGGTGGTCTTCATTCATTGGCTGTTCAGATGTCAATCAGTAATGTCGACTAGCCCCTCCATGGTGGAATTGACATTGGCGTGTCTGCCGAAACGCGGTGGTGATTTGTAGGTATTTATGCCAATTTATGCCTCCACCGCGGAGTGTTATCGTGGAGCTAAAGTGGAGGGGATTAAGTCCCCACCGAGATGCGTGGGGTTCTGAAAAATCACGTGAGCTGTACTGTACATAACTGCCATCACTTCCCTTGAGTAGTGACCGCCCTTTTGATCTCAGCTTGTTAAAACTCAATTTTTTAAATCTAATTTTGTTTTGGGGTCATTTAAACTCATTCTGTGACTGCATTTGTGTACCTTCTACTTTTATTTCCTTCTTTCAAAAGAGTAAACATAAACTGATGACATATTACATGGTTAAATGCACACTTCCACAAAATGGTAGATGGAATCCTTTTGTATGTTTTTAAATTTTGCTTGAAATGCAGACTTCAGCTTCAAATCACTCGGATATACACTGGTCACTTGTCATTGTAATGCTAACATTATATATACTGCTGTTGATCACTGACTTGAACAGAACCATCTAAGTTGCAGGGGTGGAGGAATTTGCTGCTATAATCTAACATACTACTCCCTCTTTTTTCTCTCCAATGTTGCAAAGCCAGTTATTTGGGAGATCACGTTTTGCTCATGAAATCAAATGGTTTACTCCCAAACTTGTTTGAGGCAGTTTCACACCTAGTGAATTGTTCATGTAGAGTACATAATGGGACAATACCCATGTAAAAGTATTTTTCAATGGAATTACTATTAGGGATAAAATTAGATCGGTTGGTGACTACACATACTACATTTATACTATTCTGTTGCCAAGTTTCTTATACATGTGTATGCATGTACCAATGCACTGTACTCTGCCAAACAGCAAAAAAATTAAACATGTCATCACCATTTTAAGTATTTCTCATTTAATTTGCTTCTTTAGTTAATAAGTGCATCACTGAAGCCTGTACTTTTGTGTACCCCTTTCCCCCATCTTGTATAGCCACGAGGATAAACATGCAATATTTTCTTCAGTTAACTGATTTGTCTACACACTACATGATACATTACATAACATGATGGCACATTATGGACCCAGACCATCATGTTAAGTAGGGTTTCACCGTTATGTATAACTGTGTACAGAAATTCTGATTTTTAATAACACTGCACAGTTTATGCTAGCTTGCAATTGTACATTTTCTCTTGATGTGCTATGGCAGCTCAGTTGGTAGAGTGTTCTTGTAATTCAAAGCTCATGGGTTTAATACCTACGCAGGCCAGCCTGGGTCAGCAGATTTGGCATGTCTGTTGGAAAGGCACTTTGCTCCCTTTTCCTCAGCAAGGTACAGCCAATAATTTGTTATAGGTGCTGTTAAAACCAGCAACCAACCAAACTGTTCTCTCCAACATTATTTCTATTTTATACATTTTCTTCTGTTATAAATGGAAAATGATTCATTTTATTCCCTACAGCGTATTATTTTCCTAATTTCAATAAATTGTTCTATTAAAATTTTATACTTCTTGTATTCTCAAATTTCTTTCTTTTATCGGGTTTGCATAATGTTTTGCAAGGGAAAGAACTTTGTGTAACCCAAACCTGCAAGTCTGAGTATTCAATATCATGGGTCACTTCCAATACTTTAATGTAGAGAGTAGACATGAATTTTAATGGGAAAAAAAACTGACTACGTTCTACACAATTGGAGAATCATTTCTAACTGCTGAATTTCATCAATATACACAGATCATGCTCATAATAAAACCTGTTGGACATATTGACAATTTAAGTCTATCTGCCAGTTTCATTCAAAATTGGATTAAAAATATTGTCTCTAGATTGGTAACAAGGTGAGCTAATCGGATGCAAGATTACGTCAATAATATGTATAGATTTCATTTGTCATTGAAGTTGTGCAAAATCTTGATTATGTACACCTATACTCCAAGTCTGATCAAAATCTTATCAGAAAACTGGCCTACAGAGTGGTAACATGTAAAGTCAATCAGATGCAAAACCACCTCATTAATATGCATAGACATCGCTTATTATTGAACTCATGCAAGAGATTCATGATACAAGCCTATATTCCAAATGACTAAAATAAGATCAAAAATATGGATTGCATGATGGTAAGAAGATCTGCAAATCGGATGGAAAATTACCTCTTTAATATGCATGAATCTCACTTATGATTTAATTTTTCCAAGATCTTGAAAACACAAGCATTTCTTCCAAGTCTGATCAAAATCTGATCAGAAATATAGCCTCCAGATTGAAACAAGCTCAGCCAATAAGATGCAAGTTCACATCATTAACCCTTTACCTCGTAGTGTCTGTTACTGTGTAGGCTGTTGATATAAACTAGCCAAAGCCACACCTGTTATATAAATGACTATGTAAAAGGCCTGCCTGTTAAATTTATAGCACTGTAGTATATGTCAAGTTCAACATAAATTTTAACCATTTTACCTTTTTGTACATATTAGTTATCTATAGATAGGTTTAAGAGTAAAATCTAATCTTTATAGTTGTATAATTATTTTTTACTGAAGAATTTTTTAAAAATTCTTTAAAATCTTGAGAGAACTCGTTCATCGTAGAGTCAATGAAGCTGTGTGACCAACCGTAGCTGGCCTTTTTCAACCTCTGAATCTAACGGTTCGCAGACTATGTCTGTATCACTAAATCATCCAAGTTTGATAAATTATCAAAACCCAGTGCTGCCTACATCGATATCGGAGCCTGTATTTGATTTATGGAAGCCTTCATAATCATAATTCTAATCATCCAAACTCACGAAGTGCCAATGAAATCTGTGGCCTCCATTTTGGAGAGTGGAAGATCCAACCCAGTTACTTTAAATAGTAGATTACAACTGTGTTTTAAATAGCAACCATGTGATGTGACGTAATGGTCATTTACCTCAATGCCTGTAGTTTCTAATAGGGAGTTTTCCTAGAAGGTGTTGCAACGAAAACCAGCTCAAAATGGTTTATGTTTACTGTAGGCGTTGAAACACGCTTCCATGTGGATGGTGCACAGGCGTCCCACTTGTATGCAAATCAAATTGAGACATCCAATAGCACTTCCATAAGAATGCGGTAGAGGCGTCCAATAGCACTTATTTGAGGTAAAGGGTTCATATGGGTGGACATCGATCAACAAGATCAGCCAATCAGATACAAAATCATCTCACTAACATGTCTGGTTCTCACTCGTGATTGAACTTCCCTTGAAATCTGGACGATATAAGCATATATTCCAAGGTTGATCAAAATCAGATAAAAAACATGGCCTCCAGAGCGGTATCCAGCAAATGTCAACCAACAGTGATGACAGACAGTGGACACTGTGAGCACCATACCAGGCAAGCTAAAAGCAGGAGATTACCTCAAAAGTATCTGACAAAACCCACCTTTTTATGTCACACACAATATAGTCATGAAATATATGAATGCCAAGTTACATCAATATATCTCAAATGGTTCACAATATCAGTGTCTCAGATGGGCATCAGTCTACAAACAATGGCAAATTTTTACATTTTATACAAATTTTTCACTGGGAGTTTGGGCAGATTGACCAATACTCAAAACCTCATTTAGTCGTCAAGATTCATTTTAAGTTTTCTTGCAGTGAACATGAAGATTAGAGCTTATTTATGTCTCTGACGAGTCAGATAAACTTGCTTTTCATTCAATGAATTAAGTCACCTACTGGCTAAATGCAATGTGCTGTACAAGTAATGCTAACTATGTTTATCAAAATGGCATCGCCCACTGAGAAGTGATAGTAGTATTGATGTCTTAAAATATAAATATGTACTTGTTTCATCATGATTTCAATATTCTGCATCCATCCAACAGGGTATTAGTTCATATTTCCATGATATTATTACATGTATCAAGGAGTAATGATAAAACGGCACACAGAATTCAGTTTATATGAACAATTAAGAAATATTAATGGTCTGATGGGCTAGTGCTGGTAATAATGTATAACAGGACTCCATCACTGCAAAGATTTTATCCATATGCATTTTTAGTTTCCTTCACAAGTTTACTGCCTGGTGTCCACTGATGACATTCACTGTCATTATCAAGTTTCATGCTTAACAGGCTCTAAGTAGTCTTCTGGTCCAGATTTCCTTATGCAATGGTGTTTGCATAGGTCTGGTGATATCATTTCTTCCCCTATATACAGTAAAGATCTTTTATAATGTTTCAGATGGGACTGGGACTTTACAACCTTATAACCAAGAAAACATTACTGTATATCCAAATTTGTTTATTTTTCAAAACGTTTATGTACTTGTCCATGTCAATGACATTGGACGTTTGTGGAGTAAAACAATCTATACTCACATGATTACCATTAGATCTCGTATGCAATGGTAATATCATTTTCAAAAAAACAACATACGTTTGTATAAATACATGTTATCATGAAGAAAAAATGATAAATCTACAAGTTTGACCATCTTCTGAAAATATCAACATACATGTACATGTATCAGCCAGTGAATCATAAAAATCACTTTTATGTGAAAAAGTCTTTGTTCAAGAACTTAATGACTAATTAGTACTTTTATTTATCTGGATGGAAATATATTGTCAATAGTCATCTATTTTCTATTAATCTGAGATGTTTTGTTGACATGTTTTTCAACGACATGCAAATGCTTGTAAAGAATATCAGGTGTGTCACACTGAGCTTGTAGGTAGTCTAATATCTGCTATGCTAACTAGAAGCTCGCTGGCTCAGGTACAACAGCTGGTACTGAATTGACATAAATGATTACAGTAAAAAAAATACAAATAAAATCGTTACTTTTCTTGCTTTAATGCTATAGTTATATTGAAACAATAACCCATGATTCTAAAGTACTGAGTATGAATGAGGTGTGACTATCACGCCCTTGTTACCTGGCACCTTTGGTTACACCTTTGTTATTTACTGATTATGAAGAGATATGATTATCACGCTTTTGTTACCTGGCATCTTTGTTGTTTAAACGACCCCCAGTGCTCCAAGACAATTTTTTTCTGACACAGGCCAAGGGCTGGTGACTTTAAAAAATCACACCATGGACCACATTTGATCTTTTTATTACTTAGAACACCTCAAAAAATATGCTGCATTTGGCACAAACTCTCCCATTTACAACAATAATCAGAGATGCTGCCAGGATTTTATCTAAAAGGGGGAGCTCCCCCCTTGTCACCAAAAAAGGGGGGAGTAGGAAAGTAAAGACGGGGAGGAGGAAACGGTCATAATTCAATATTTACCTAAGACATAAATAGCCGTATCGTTCTTTCTTCCTGCTCCACTCTGTTAGAGCTCTATTGAAATAAAAATCCCTCAAAAGATGTCTCCTCTAGTTGTATAAGCATTACTGTTTTCTTTTTGTTTCTAAGCTTAATCTGTTCTTTATCTGTGTATGAATATTGTTCTGTGCTGAGAACTCTCTTTCACAATCTGCTTTCTGAAGGGACATCTGCATAGCTAGCTAAGCCAGCTTGAACAAGTTGTGAAACTGTTCTTTATGGTTGTTATGTACAATTTCCCACAGCACATAGGTATTGTCACTTGGATATCTCTGCTCCAAAATAAGATTTTTTACAAACAGGAACTCGGCCAAAGTTTCACTTTCTTAAATCAGTCCTTTGCTGACAACTATGCCAAATTTCTTATCTGTTCCATAATGCTGTATAAGGGTTTCAAGTCCATCAATGTCACAGTCTGCTTGTTCAGACAGAGGTATTTTGATAAAATAAATATCCTTACTTTTTAATTTCTTTTTATAGTCTTATTTATTCAATTTTTATGTTAACCCTTACAGTCCTATATAGTTTTGTAACACAAGATCCCTCAGGGCTGAATTGTTTGAGGAATGAAAATTGCACTCTACTTTTGAATTGTCTGTATTTTAATTAGGGTTGGTATTCTGCCTTTTCAACATTTCGAAATACCGCAGAATTGGGGGCTGACCAGCATGCTGTCTGTTTTTGTCCATCCAGCACGTACATCGGACTGGTATTCAACATTATTTTTGGGTTAAAGTCACTCACTGGTATTTCCGGTCACGCTTTCCAAGCTGAAATAATTTCATATACTTCAAATAACTTCATATACTTCAAAATCATCAACCAGTATTTGCCAAACGAAATCGTCATCTGAAGATAAACCATGTTGGGAGTCAGCCATTTGGGGTTTTCTAGGGGGCCATTATTTTAAACAACGGAACATACTATGTCTACTGCCATATAAAACAAGATTCTAGTATTCTCGAGGCAAATGATGTAATCACTGTACGGGGGACCAAACAGGGTTTGAAATGAACACGATGACAGTAATGACACACCAAATTGTCATGTGCAGCAGAAAATGTAAAATTACCAATTTTAAAGTATTAAATATTTACAATCATTATGAGTCTATACATTTATATATTCAGTCATTCTCTGATGAGGTAATGCAGACACCTGAAAATGTTCTCTTCAACACTGGAATTTTAAGTATAGCAAGTCCACCACATTTACCCTTATTTACAATAATCAGCTGTTTGCAGTTAATAAGGTCCTCTGAATCGGCTGCTTTCAACTCTTTCAGATTTATGCTGTCATACACATGGCTATTGTGTTTGTAAAAAAAAGGCACCTGCTTATCTTGTGTTTTATTATCGTTTTTCTTTGATATAAAATTTTTTTTTTAAAAACTTTCCAAAATTGTGTCCTTTTTCTTTTGGAATATGGGTGATGGTGTTACTTACCCATCTTTTATGGACATGCTATTAAAGGAATAGATTCTGTACCTTCTAAAGGAACCTATGATGTTTTGGGGAAACATCGCTCTTCCATTTTCACTCCTTTATTTCCCCCTTTGTTAAGTACAAGAATTAATTGCCCATTATGTATTCATTACAGATTTTCTAGTAATTTAATAATTAATATGAATTACTTGCATAATTTCATTTATATATTTTGGTATCTCATCAATTATATCAACAGATAGTCATACACGATTGCAACATTCCAGGACCTCAAGGTTTGAATACGACCCTTGTTGTCTACCATGTTTTTGGTAATGAGCAATATGTAAACAAGGTCAATCATGTGATTATGTTTGCATCATTGTAAACCATCGTCAAGTCGATGACTTTATTCAGCCAAGTGGGGCGTGATTCCGCTTTCAGTATCAGATGTACAACACTTGTATTTGGATAGGGGGTAACAGTTAGGATTAGGATCCTCTATACATTTTCTATTGATCCGTTTTTTTCCATTTCCATTAAAGGAAACATTGTTGAAAGAATATTAGTTAAGATCAAACACTTCTATAACAAAACTACCTATATAAGCGACCGGAAGATTGTTCTTTTATCTATTTAGAACGGTAATACACTAATGGGAAACTCGCAAGAATAAGAGAAACGAGTATACACACCTAATGTGGATTGTGTTATCCAATGTATCAGTAAATATATATAGTCTTATTTTCATACAATTTATTTACATCTTTACAGATTCATTTTGACAGAAAAACAAGTATCGGAATTTGGACCTTGTAGTTTTTCCACTGGAAAAGATAGGTGCCGGGAGGGGGAAATATGAGCAAGTCACTCAAACGGAATCCAGAGAACTGTTTAACGCCCATTAATGCTTTTAACAGTAATAAACTGAACCGAGAAAGCAACATTTTCATACACCCGAAGCTAAGCAAATTTACATACACGAGTACAACCAAAGGCGTAATAGAGTAAACTACGATATTGGCCTACCCAGAAGCGCGAAAATAACCGCGTGACAATGAACACCAGAACAAAGTACTTGTGAAATATCATACTTACCAATAAAGAAAATAATAACTGCTATTAAAGTAAACGACTTCATCTTGACCCGATGTACTTTTTATAAATTAATCATTTTTTTCAACACTATTTCCAGTGTAAATTAACATTTCGCCATATGTACTCCGCGAAGCATCAAACGCTAGGGCGTGAAAACTCCAGCGGTGTAGTCTAAGTTTTGCGCTTTGAACCTATTTTTAAATAACGCAGATAAATTGTAAACATTTTTCGCGTAATAACTCAGTTACCAATCTTGATTTATCGTGTAAAAATCATTTACAAATTATAAGTGACAGTTCAAAAAATTTTTGCTAAAAAAAATTATATTTTCAATATTGTATATTGATTTGACAGTTGTTTTAAAATGCAGTCACCAGCAGTATCCCGGATAAAATTTCATTGACATTGTAGCTAAAAGTTTGCAAAAGGTTTCAACATTTGTTAAGATCGACCTCGAGAGGTTTCGACCCTGGTAAGTTTGCATAATGGACGTCCTACGAGCAGGGCAAGCCCGACCATATAGGCGAACCAGGCTTTATGGGGCGTCAAATTAGACGGAAGTTAATTTTTTTGCATAGGGCGCCAAAAACCCTTGGACCGGCCCTGCCTACGAGCATATTGGACAATAGACTTGCCGCGAAAGTATTACCGAACGGACCTACCCACCCCACTCTATTATATATTTTAGTCAATAAATAATAATTTGTGATAAACCCATTTTCGTTTTTTTTAAGATATATTTCTTTCTCATTTTATTACTGACGGATGAAATTTTCATTGATGGTGAGATGGCTTTAAATCGCTTTAAAAGTCGGAATAACTAAGGATATGTGGAGTCTCAAATCCATACTCTAATTTCTAGGTTTTGGAACTCGTGGTACAACTAAATTACAGGCGCCATCGCCACTTATCCAGTACAGTGCAAGTGTACTTTCACCTCGGCAAGACCAGCGACAATAAATAGAGACGGGATGAATGAAAGAGTCGACATGAACACTAAAGCTGTAATTCAATTCACACATTAAAGATGTCATAAACACATCTCAATAACGAAAAGCAAATAACAATAATCCTAGGATCCCCTGTAATAATTGATGAAAACGACTATATTCATGATTGAGAGAGACAGTGACAGATGTGTTAAATAATCAAAGACAATGACGAGAAAAAGCGACTAATTTTGGTATATTTTCATATATGAACTTTACTTAACTTTACTTAACTTTACTTTACTTTACTTTACTTTACTTATTTATTTATTTACTCATTTATTTATTTATTTTGGCGTCTATTTGAAATCACAATCTTCGAATTCGAAAAGAGTGTACAAAAGAATTGTAACATGCGTTCAAGTTTATCAAATGAATACGTGACACTGCATTTACATGAAAACATCTGTTTATAAACAACAGCAAAAAATAATAATAGTCGGCTACAATCAACGAACGCTGGCTGATTCGGACCATTGCTGATTCGGCCCAAATGACGGGCTGATTCAGACCAAATTCCAGGAATATTCGGACCAAATTTCAGGCTGATTCGGACCATGTGAAATATTATTAAGTTTCGTCTTGGATTTAACAGTGACATTTACATTTGTTTAAAGTAGTATATAAATTATTATTTCCCAGGTACGTTCAGCAGTTCAAATCTGCATTAATGAAAGAAAACCCCGATTTTACGCGAGATAATGACGTTGTTATAATGATGTAAGACTGTTTATCTCGCATCGGAAATTTAATAGTGAAATATTTTCAAAGCAGCTCATTCACCTTTGTTCAATTTATTTATTTATTTTTTAATTTTTTGGGTCTAAATTCTTGTTTATTTATATTATACGAAAAAAAAACGGGTTATGTCAAAGCAATGGAGCAACTAACATGTCCCATAAATGCTGGCGCATAACTTCTGTACCTGGCTGGTGGAAGTTCGTTTGGCTGCGTACGACTTCCACAGTGCCGTCAAGCGTCCATGGCACATCCTCATCTGTTTACGCTGGTATCTCCGGAGTTTACCCTCGGATACAATCTTAACTTGCGTTTGCTGCTGGTGAAGACGGCTCCCTGTTGTTTCACAACCACAGGACACGTTGTTATATATATATATATATATATATATATATATATATATATATATATATATATATATATATATATATATATATATATATATATATATATATATATATATATATATATATAAAGAAATGTAATACTGAAAACAAATATATAAAAAAAATGTGGGGAATTTTTATTTTTTTGACATATATGGCCTGACTATAACAGCAACATTCCAAAAGCGGAAAATCTTATATTTTTACCCCCCTTTGAATACGCTTCCTATAAGACGTGAACTTAATGCAATTAATTGTAACAAAAAAATTGTCACAGAAAGAGTAGCAGATTCTTTCAAAAAAATGTAAACGAATATAGATTTTATGGAGACAAAAACCAAGAGCTGAACATACTTCCGATGATGTAGAACCATTTTAAAGAAAATAAGTAGAAAGCTTAGTATGTTTAGTTCTGTAACAGTTCACCTCGACTAATCTATTTTATTTGCAATGAGTAATTAATATAATGATAATATTCTTAATGTGTATCATAGAAGTGGAAATATTAACATAATAAACACAAATCAAATGGATGATGTTATTGAAAGGAATCTTGATATATTACACACAAAACTTGGTCAAGAAATAAGTAGTGATTTAAGTTGGGTTTTTAATAGAGTAAACTGAAAGTGTAGTAAAATATAAATACTTATAACTTGAACTCATTAGAAGACTTTTATATGGTGACATGTGATGTTCATGTAATATACGCATAGAGCATGCACACATCTATATCTATTTCTCAGATGGTTTGGTTTTCGGTGTCTTAGGGCACAGCAGCACTTGAAAGTTGTATCGTGCGGACACAAGCTAAGTAAAGTGCCTTGCCCATGGACACACTACAGTATCCAGTCCGGGCTGCTCCGATATTGGGAATCAAACCCAAACCTTTCTGGTCGTAAATCCAACGTCTTACCATTGAGTTACCGCGGCTCCTCAGATGGACTAGGCCCTAATAGATATTCTAATGAAAGGTCAAAGCGACAGATGAAAAAGTGTGGGCCAGTTTCCTCATTGGAAGATTAGCTACCACGTAAATGAGATTAGATTATATCTAAATGAGATAACATCTTGCTTTTGTAACTATATTCCTCTTTTTTCATCATAACGAGGCCATAACAAGAATATATAATAATTCTCAGGCATTGTGAACATTTTTCAACACTTGAAACTCTCTTTGTGTGTAATGCATACGTGTATCCCTTTTGTACATTGATTCATAAAGAGATGGTATTGTAAACTATTGCAACAAGGGACACTTTTATTTTACTGATTATCTTAGCTCGGTTTGTTTTTAACAAGGAAGACAAGGGACCAAATGAAAAACAAGCAACAGACTAATAATGCATGTTTCAGGTAGGAAAGGATAGATTCACACTTCGCTCAAGAATGTATCAGAAAACGTTGTTTTGGGATTCAGGAATGCATATGTTTATTCTACTCTTTATTTGGGGGAGGGGGGACAGATCCTCTGGTGAATTTCATTTGAGAGATATTATAATTGGAAGATTACCAATTACGGTTATGAGTCTTGCGAAGGTGACACTACAAAAAATATGTTTTTATTTAATTATATTGCTGTTTTCGTAACATTCTTCTAGAATTTATCCCAAACGTTATTTTGGGATTCAGGAGTGCATATGTTAATTGTACATTCCTTTTATTTTTTATCAATGTAAATTGGGGAGATCCCGTCGTGAATTTGTGAGATCATATAATGAGAAGATTTCCAACTACAAGATTATGACTCTTGGCGAAGGTGCCAACTACAACAGATATGTTTCTCTTTAATTCCTTTGCTGTTTTCGTGACATTCTTCCATTATACCATGGAAAGTGTCTGCCTATACATCATGTTTGCAGTAATTTTACATAGAATTTTAGTTTTTAACAATAACATCTGTCTTTATCACCATTTACTTTTGCATGAGTTTCTCTCATTCATCACAACTGATCTCGATTCTCTGTCACGTACATACAATATATCAGGCTAATGAAGACAGTCCACTTTAATTCCGTCTGTCTTTTTGCCCAGTAGAAATCTAGTGTCTTTCAGCGTTGCTTTTGTTCTGAAAGTTTTGAAAATAGATTTAATATTGTTTGAAAACTTTATTTTCTCAAAGGAACTCACAGTCATGTAATACCTTGAGTATCAAAACAAGTGTATCGTTGTCAGGGAATTCTGTGAACCTATCCTGAATAGATAATTATGTAATTATTTCATGTGCAAAAAAGATAATTAAAAAGGTATGTTCAAGGTTTTCTCTCAGAATAATAACGAGAAGACTCGACAAATGTACTCGATTTCTCGTCCTGCCAAGTGCTTAGTGGGTACGGACAAATGGATTTTTCCTAAACAATGACCACATAATCAACAATCACACTACAGTCTCATGTTCCACTGGATGGGTAGTAATATAAAATTGTTCAAGACTTGAGAATTTTCACTGACAAAATTTACTGGAAGTATTATTATAGAATTTATATGGAATTCATAATCACAACAGCTGACTTGTAAAACTATCAGCTCACTCACTTATGGGGTTCTGCGGCGAGGAATCCAAAGTGAGCAATATGTTAGTTATTGTTCATCTCGTACATTCATGTGGTTTATTTGGATTTAAAACAATTCGAGTTGGTTCCGCTGGATGTCCTCCAAGTCGCTGAGAAATTATCACGTTGAATATACATATTGTGTTGGCTTTACCGCAATAAGATTCTATCCCGTCAATTTAAGTGTACACAAACACAATCTGAAAACTAGTATTGGCTTCACATCAATATAAATGATTTTAGCAGTTTAATCTATGCTCAATCTATACTATTGTGTTGGCTTCACGTCATTGAAAATTATCACGTTGAATATAATTCGAGCAGAAATGGTTTCTAATTAGGTGTTCACAAACACAATCTAAAAACTAGTATTGGCTTCACATAATGAATTACCTCGTACTAACAACAGCGTTGAAGGTTGGCATCGAAAAATGCAAGCTGCCGTTGCTGCTGACCATCCAACATTTGGCGCTTTTTGACAATCCTTCAAAGAGAGCAATCAATCCTGAAACAATTAAAATATGCCCACACTATGTGCAGCACATATTGCTTCTTCGCAACATAAACGTCCAGATACAAATAGCACTTGGAAATTCAATTTGAATCCAAAAATTTGTTGTAACACCATTAGTCGCCCATTCGTTAATCGGATCAGTACCAGCTTGGTCCCAAATAAAGCACTGCCACGCATGAGCAACGTTACCATACACACTGCTTGCAGAAACAATATGGCCACTGCGGTTACTGTTATACGATGACAGTACCAGTATACAACCAACGTTATTTTTAGCACGTTTGATACCACCTCCACCACCACCTGCGGCAACACTATCAACATAAGCTTTATTTGTCAAATCATCTACAGCAGTCGGTACTGCACTTGACGTTACCTTATTGTTCCCCATAACTAAATTGCCTGTCATTGTATCACCAACCTTTTTAACAACAGCGCTCAGAACATTTGTCAAACTTGACAAAGGAACAGCATCTCCAGGATTTCCTGGTGCTGGCAAATTTATAATTCTAAACCCATTGTTCATGTCCAAGTTTCCTGTCATAACGTCACCAGATTTATTAACAGAATAATCTTTTAAAACCTTATAGCTAACAGCGTAGTCATCTCCAGCGGGCGTAATTGTCTGTAATCCGTACAGAACCTTATCCCCCATGCTTAACGAGCCCAAAATTGTAGTACTAGTACGTGGTACATACAACAACACCTCTTCCTTAACTTGTACGTAACTTACAGCGTCAGTGTCTCCTGGAGGATATGAAGTCGGTAATCCCGTAATCTTTCCAGTACTCGTAAACGACAATACACCTGTCATTGTATCACCAGTCTTTGTCACTTTTGTATTATTTACGTAATTAAGTTGAGTTAAACAAACAGCTTGACTCAGAGTACCGCCCGGAAAAGGATACAACGTCCCCAAATTTGTTATCTTTTTTCCTGACATATTTATGTTACCTGTCATCATACCACCACTTAAGTTCAACTTATTGTCATCTAATATTTTCAACTGTAAATAACTTATCGCCTGTGAGTCAGTTGGATTTATTGGAGGGTATGTTGTTTCTAAACCGACTATACGTCTACTGTTCAGATCTAAATTACCTGTCATTATGTCACCAGACTTTTTAACATAATTTGATAAATCAATAGTACCATTTGTTGTTATTGTTTCTGGTACACCACCACCGATGTAATTTCCGAATTTTGTATAATATGTCATCTTTTATTTTATTCTTGTAGATTAAATTTAGTCTAAACTTAAAAATAAAATATGAGCGTTATAAACTTTGACACAGAAAACGTACTGACTCATCACCACAACAATAATATACCGAACTGTCATTACCTTATTGTCGGCAGAACCGGTTCAGGTAAAAATTTATTGTTAAACTTGCTCTTAAAAGATAATCTTAACTACGATAAGGTATATATCTACACCATAAACCCACAACAGGACAAGTACCAGCTGTTAACCGAACTCAACGACACTTTAAAAGAAAAATTAAATGCGCCTGAAGATATATTTATAATTAGTCAACCTTATGATGTTATACCTGTAAAGGACCTGGACGATACAGGACATAAAATAATCGTTTCCGACGACATACCTCTAGAACACAAAGAAATCGACAAAATAAAATCATATTTTTCGTTATCACGAAACAAAAGATGTAACGTAATATTCTCGCACAAGGATACTACAATGTCGACCGATTTATACGACGAAACACAGGCTGCTATATTTTATTCTCAGGTATGGACAATACAGATATTAAAAACATAGCTCGAGAACAATGTGGTGACGTATCAAAAGACAAATTTGCTGAATACTATCATACGGCAACAAAGAATAAACATGACTTTCTCTTATTTGACAGATTTGCACCATCAAAAAAATAAAATGTTTAGGTGTTGCATTGACAAGTACATTTAATTCTAACTAAACAACGACAATAATGGATCGCAGAGAAATACTCAAAAAACTTATTGAGTCTAGACAACGGGCTAAAGCTATTTTTGATCAAACACATTACGGAGAACAAGCACTAACAGAAGCTCGAGCTGAGGCTTTTTTACCAATAACCCAATCTATTTCAACGGTAAAAGAGACAATAGACAAGAAACAGGACGAGGACATAGCAGCGTTAAAAGGTACACAGAAAGAGATTTTAGACCAACAGCGTGCACAAAACATGATCCTAAACAATATGCTCCAACAACAAGTACAACCAATGCAGGCTATAATGCCAGGCACTGTTGATGAACCTTAAGATGCATATGAACCTGAAGATAAGCCTCTAGAACTCAGAGATGAAGCTGGTGGTGAAACTTTAGAAGAAATTGAAAAAAAGAAAAAGAAGTTTGATGATTTTTCGTATGATCTTAAAAAAATAGTTAAAAAGACAATAAATCAGCCTATTTATGATGAAATGCGACATTATTTATACAACCTAGATTTTAATTCACTGGTACTTTTAAAAGATACAGTTACTGAAATTAACAAAAATACTAAACGAAATAAATCAAAAGATCCTTTTATTAAGGTCGATCACGAAAAAATGAAAGATTACGGAAAAGTATTTAAGAAAGAATTAAATAGAAGATCCACTACACCTGAAGCAATTGCTTTTATGAGTAAATACGGTACTGGCGTTAAGATTTTTAATTCAACAAAAAGAGATGATAGACCATTTGCTGCTGCTAATATCAGCCAAAGAGGCAGGAAACACTGGCTCTGAAATAGATAATGAAATTATTGACATACTTGATAAATTAAGAACATCTGGTATCTTAACAACAGACGAGTATAAAATTTTACATACTGACCTCGTTTAACTATTGTACAATTCTTTCGTATAATGCAAACTACACTATTTCTTGATTCATCTCAAACGACAAACGATAGCGCTAATTTTAGCGTAACATACAATCCCCCAATACCTCTAGACACAAAAGAAAAATATGAAATAAGTTTAATCTCAGCAACAATGTGGAACAGCATACGCAATATCAAACCTAACGTCAACGATGATTTTACATTGCGCGATCTACTTGGTGTCTGGAAAAGCGTCAAAATACCACCAGGCGCCTACAATGTTCCTGAACTTAACACGACTATAAAATCCTTAATATCAGATAACGGAGGCAATTCAGATGATTTTTTGTGAGAACCTAACTACAACACGTTACGTTCAAGAATTACATTAAACGGTAACATGTTGATTAATTTAAGTACACCATACACCGTGGGGTCACTGTTGGGTTTTAATAAACAACAATACGGTTCAACAATTACGCCAACAATACAATACGACGGTGAAAATCCAGTAAATATAAGTTACGCTGACGTTATATTAATCAATTGCTCAATAGCAGATGGGTCTTATACAGCTCGAGGTTCTAAAGGTGATGCAATTTACGCATTTTCACCAGATGTACCACCAGGTTCTTTGATGCAGATTATACCGCGTGAAAAAATATATTATCCGGTAAATCAGTATGAACAAATATCAACAATAAGGATAAACCTTACTGACCAATCAGGTGTACAGCTAGACTTCAACAACGAGATCGTCATGTATTACCTTCATTTACGTCAAGTGCGATAAAATTTTTGTCTAATCATCAAGAATAATGACCGGATCAATAATGAACAGACGAAATATATACCGTAAAAAGGTTATCGGTGGAAATATATTCGGAAGTATTTTTTCAAAAATAATGCAACACGGTCCTGGATTAACAACAAAACTAGCGCCTGTAGCTTTAGACGCAACAAAGGCCTATGCAACTGGCGAATTATCTGCAGCAGGTAGCGCTGTAGGACAAAAGATAGTTGATAAAATCAGAGGCCAGCCGCCTTTAGCGGCCGCTACGGTGACTGCACCGACAAATGCACAAATAGCTGAAGCAATAAAGGAAATAGCACCAACACCAGCTACAGCAAATGCTATGATAAAAACAACAAAATAATTGTTATCACCAGCAGGTGAAGATATCGTTAGAAAATTAGCGACTCGCGCGTGATCCACTTTGTGGCTTAAATTTTATCTAAACTTTAACAATAACATGACATCGATAAGGACTTATCTCAACATCACAGAACCACAGGAAATAGATGAGTCTGCAACTGAATTTGAGTACATTGAGTATTTACCTGATAAGACAAATGCAAACGAGAGTCAACAAGCAATAAACACAAAAGATGAAGATATTTACCTGTTACCTCATAAAGCCTTTATTGAAGTACGAGGACAGCTAATGACAACTGCAGTACCACCTGCTGCTCATGCCGCTGGTGTTCAAATAGCACTTCAAAACAACGGCTGGGGTTTGTTTAGGGCTGCAAAATACTTAATCGGAAATCAGGTTCTCGAGGACATACCTGACCATCTACCAATACCCAGCACGATAATGAACCTGGTATCTTTCTCCGATGATTATGCGAGAACAACAGCCACAAATATGCACTGGTTTAAGGACACCGCAAATGGTGAGGCTTTTTCAAACGAGTTCAGAACAGGTAATGGTGCCGCTCTTCCTGCTAACGACAATAGTATTGCTGATCCTGCAAATGCTACAGCCGGTGATATTGGAAATAAAATAATAGAGGCAGCAGCAAATCTCAGACAACAAAGGTACAATGAAGGGTACGCAAAACGTAGAGCTTCTGCTGACCACGGGTCTCAAATAACAATTTTATTACCATTAAGCGCTATATTTGGATTTTGTGGAGACGTTAACAAGGTATTTAGAGGCATAAAACATACACTTGTCCTGAACAGGTCTGACAACAATAATACAATTTTAAAAGCTGTAGGTGTTGCAGACGGTCAATTTGTCGTAGACTATCTGGCACTCTGGATGCCAAATATCGTACTATTAATAACCACAGATCTTATGTTAACTGATGCGCTAGAAGCTTACACACGACAAGTATATTTTGAACAAAATAAAGTGTACCGACAAACCGTACCAGCAGCTGCAAGTTACACCTGCCGTATAACATCAACATCATCTTTAGAGCTACCAAGACACATATTTATTGTATTTCAAACTGTCGCACGAGCTGATGGTGACCAAACGACAAATAAGCGAATATTTAACAATATGGATCTTACCCGTATTAGGGCTAGAATAAACTCGAGACAATACCCAGAACGAGAATACATATGTGATTTTACAGCCGGTGTAAACCAAAACGTATCTAGACCTTATTTCGCACTTATGGAGGCCATGGAGAAGTACCATGACACTGACACCGGCAGTAAATTGACAGTAGATGAATTTAGAACAATTTACCCAATATTCCACTTCGACGTTAGCAAGCAAGCTGAGCGTCTTAAGCACTCACAAGCTGATATTGAAGTCACCTGGACACTAAGCGGAGCACCAGCAGCACAATATTATGCTTATGCACTTATCACCGCAGATCGAGTTTTTAAACTTGACGCAACAAAGGGTAGAATGTACATCCAAGTTTAAATTTTATCTAAACTTTATTTATAAATGTATACTCAGCAAGAAGTAAATTTGTCCAAGGGACAAATAAAAAAATTATCTGATGCCGTAAAAAATCGTAGAGGAGTATCAATAAAAACAGATTACAAGGGCACAGAACAGGTTAAACTTTTTTGACAAAAACACAAATAATTAAGTTTAACAAAGGCGCACCATTTGTGTTAAACTTATCTAAGGCACAAATTACGGCAATGGCTAAACACGGCGGCTATTTTGGTCCTGCGCTTGCAACTCCAGCTGCAACCATATTACCAAAAATCTTACCGGTACTCGGTACATTAGGTGTTGCGGCCGCATCTGGTGCCATATCTGGCGCAACAGAGAGGGCCGTAAAGGGTAAAGGAATAAAAGTTGCAAAATAAATTTTGTTCGAAATAAATTTTATCTAATATTTTTAAAAAACATGCCACCAAAAAAACGAAGAACAACTGTCAAGCGCAGAACACCAGCAGGACGAGCGCCAGCACGTAGACGTCGCGTAACAGGTGGGTACATACCTGTAATAACACCGGCAATAAAGGGTATTGGAAGTATTTTGCAAAGAATTTTCTTATAAATTTTATCTAAACATTTATTATAAACATGCCAGCACGAAAAAAAAAAACAACAAAAACGGTAACAAGAAGGAAGCGAGAACAGGGCGGGTTTCAACCTTTAGTTCCTCTATTGGGAGACCTAGCAGCAAGTTTAATTCTACCAAAAATATTAGGACAGGGCCTGATGTTACCAGGTACTAGAAGGTATTAAAGCCTTTGTCAAATTTTGAGATTCATGATAAATTACAAAATGTTAAAGGTCTTATTGGTGTATTTTGTAAGGACCAATTGCCAGGTAAACTGCGGCCAGATACGTCATGTGTAATAAATATTCAGAACTTTAACGACGGCAATGGCACACATTGGACTGCACTTTATAACAACAATTACTTCGACTCGTTTGGACTGCAGCCATCAGATGCTATTAAAAAATTTGTAAATAAACTTGTAAAATATAACTCTACTCAAATTCAACCAACAGGAACAACAGCTTGCGGTTACTATTGTATCATGTTCATTAAGCAAATGGCGGGGTTTGCAAGCAAACCCAGTACATCATTTATTGATTTTATAACACAATTTGATACACCAGCAAGTACAAAAAATGACAAAATAGCTGTGAATTTTGTGTGAATTATAAGTATAAAATGACAAGCACATATTGCCTTAAGTGTAAGACACGAACAGATAACATAGATGAGGAGGTTGTAACAACAAAGAATAATAGGCTTATGATGAAAAGTATTTGCGCTGTTTGTGTCAAAAGAAAAAGTGTATTTATTTTTAAAAAATCGTAGGTGAAGGATTAAATGTAGTTGTCAGGCCTGATTCACCTGAATTATGCCTGGCGCCAGATATGACAGAATTAAAATTATAAAACGATAAATAATAAAATATGTGTAATTGTGGCACAGATCACGAACTTTGTATAGAACACAATAAAATCCTTATAAGACTTTAAGCTGAAATTGCAGAAGAGAAGTACCAAATGCGATTAGGAAAGCCTGTTAAGTTCAAGGGATCTTTGGCGTGCTATTGGGGTAAGTTGTTTGAACCTGTCATTTTAAAATATCTTGAACAAGACGTTGGAGAAAGGGTATTAGGTAATAACATTGTGTAACGACGGACTTCGGTATCAGATATTCGCCAGACGGTTATGCTGTAGGTCGGTTTAAGGATGATGAACTTGTTTCTGTAAAAGATAAGGAAGATGAAAATGACATTTATAAGATTATGCTTGTTGAACTCAAGTGTCCTATGTTGCGTAGACCAAAGGACGACTTACCAGAACATTATTTGCCGCAGGTTTTATGCGGTTTGGAAGTGTCTCCAATAACAGAACAGGGCCTATTTGTCGAAGTTGTCTTCAGGAGTTGTTCAGTGATAGATTTAAATTTTACTTCAGATTATAACAAAAGTTTACATTTTGACAAGATTTTTTACGATAATAAAGTACCGTTAGCTATTGGTGTTATCGGAGTATATGGTAATAGGAAAAATAAAGAAATTATTGATTTTGGAAATGTAGATGAAGATGAATTTAGTGATTTTATGAAAGAGGTAGATGATAAAAAGTTTATTATAAATTCAGATTATATTGTATTTGATGATGGTTGTGTCGATAAATAAGAAGAATTAATTGAAAACTTAAAAAAAATAACAAAAGAAAATTGTTTGGTTTCCTTTGTTACAAACTTTTTGTTGATAAAGAAAAAGAATATCATGAGGTTTTAATAAACGCTGTTAAAGCGCTTGAGCAACAAATAAAATTGTTGGATTAAATATCGCAATAATTAAAATTAATACAGATTTTATATTTTGGTGAATATGCTGATCTGCGAATATTGTCAGCGACCATTTTTACAGCGCCTGCGTTAATATGAAAATATTTTGCCGCTGCATTTATTGATGAAAACTCTATTTCCTCATCGTTATCATTATTAAATGACAAAACTGATTTTGGTTTTAAAGAATGATTTTTGTAATTATTTTTAGAATTTTCTGATGGTGTTAACAGTTGTAGATTTACTAACCTGTTGTCAGTTTTTATATTGTTGATGTGATCAACATAAAGCCCCATTGGAATCGGACCGTGAAAAACTTCGTAGACAAATCGGTGTGAATAATGAGGAATATTTTTTGTGTTAAAACCGCTTATGTTAACTCATACATAACCAGCGTTTGTAATTTGTCCAATAAAATTATTATTATTAGAAATATGGCTGATATGACCTTGGTCGTTGGCCTCGTGTATATCATACAAAGGGTGACGTTGCCAGTCGTCCTGAAGATCAAGGTTAAATATGTTATTGTCAATTACAGACTTATTTTTGTGATAAACCCGTTTACCGGCAGGTATCGTACCTTCACCCTTGACTTTTATCATTAAGCCAGCTGGTGTTATCTGACCAATTGTTTTCTCAGTTGCCACGTTTTTAACAACCCCGAGTAAGCTTGCCGCATAAAGATTAAATCGGGGATGAAGATAATAGTCCTCGAGGTCACCCGCGTAACGTATTGAGATGATTGGTATCATCAATGTGTTTATTTTAAGTGCCATATATATATTACATCAGTCACTAATTATTTATTTTTATTTTTTTTTGTTGCTGGTATTTTGTTTTTGAAAAACGAATATTCATCGTTTGGAATAAATCTGAGATTTTCAAGTATCTTATTTCTTATTTTTCCATCAATATGAACAACAGTACCATATTGTGAATGACCGTTGAAGCATTCAAATCCAAAAACATGTTGTAACATTTTTACAAATTCAGTACGAGGGCCGTGTACCTCAATAAGTAAAAAATGTTCGCGATTAACAGTGCCCTTTAACAATTTGTTGTGAGAATCTCTTATTTCACCTTTTTCATTTGCACTGAAAAATATGTATGTTGGGTGTTGTTGAAACTCATCATCAAGTAGAAGATTGTAAATGCTATTATCCATTATGTTTTGGTTTTGATGAGTAATTCTTTTATCTTTTGGTATTTCTTCATCATGCCACAAAGTCCAGATAAAATCCTGAACAAACATTTCATCGCATTCATCATCATTGATACTCTTAACTCGTACTTTAAAACCACCTGGTGTAAATTTTCCAACAATTTCATCTGAATAAATATTTTTTAACGATTCCTAATAAAGTTGCTCCATACATATCATACCAAGGATGAATGAAAAACTGATTAAGGTCTTTTACATTATTGAAGATTGGAAGATTGTTTTCATAATCAAGCTTTATTGTTTTTTCAATGATTTTATCATCTTCAAATATCTTTTTTTGAACTAGCATATATAAATTAATCGTCTCTAAATGCTTGTTTTAATCAAATGATTCATCATGTGATGAAAATTTTTCATTTAAAGAAAATAATGTGTATATTATATATACACAATGCAATCATTAGTTAATCTGTCAAGAAATGTTCTTCTTGTTGCAAAAGAAAATGCTACAGCGTTTTATGGTTTTGATAAGACGTTTAAAGTTGAAAATGAACTTGCCTTAAAAGGTCTGACACCAGAAAATTTATTTCATATTTTAAACCCGAAAATAAGAAACGAGCTTAATACACAAAACGCAATAAAATTGATCGTACAGTTCCATGTACGATTCAGTAAATTATGTATTTATGAGGATTGCGACCCACATGAGGAAACTGCTGAGCCTTACATTAGCGCTAGAACACGAAACATATTACGCGGTACAGATCGAAAAAGGCTGCAAATAGCATATTTCAGGAAATATGGAGAAAAATAGAGGATTTTACAAATTTTGGTTCGGGTTGGAAGCTAGAGGCAATAAAGTCAGTTCAGTTCCACATGTTAAAGTACGTGCCGTTGAGAGGTTCGTTGTATGTTGATCTGCCAAGTAAGATCAAAAACACAAAATGTGTAATTAATGTTAAAAACAACGATGACAAATGTTTTCTTTGGGCTGTGTTGTCTACAATTTATCCCGTAAACAGGAATGTATGTGTATTATCAAGTTATCGTGCGTTTGCAAATAAATTAAATTTTGATGGTATAAAATTTCCTGTAGAAGAACGACAAATACCTAAATTTGAAAAATTAAATGAACTAAGTATAAATGTATTTGGTCTGGATGATAAAGAAAATGTTTACCCGAGGCTGATTAGTAAAATGGCTTCACAAAAGACAATAAATTTGTTGTTTTATAACGGACACTATTGTTGGATAAAAAACTTCAATGGACTTGTGAGTAGTCAGTACAATAAATCACAACATAAGAAATATTTCTGTTATCGGTGTCTTCACGGGTGTAAGACAGAAAATATACTACAAAAACATCTAGAATATTGTAAAGATGTACAAGGTATAATTATGCCGAACAAAGAAAATTCTGAACTAAGGTTTAAAAATTTTAAGCATCAGCTACAGGTACCGTTTGTAATTTATGGTGATTTTGAAGCGCTTTTAAAGACGGTTGTCACTGAAGTAAAGTGCGATCCAAATAAATCATCAACTACAAAGACACAGGAGCATGTCCCTTGTGGCGTCTCATATAAAGTTATATGTTCTGCAGATAAAAGGTTTTCAAAAGATATTAAAGTGTATCGTGGAGAAGATCCCGCGCGATGGCTAATAGAAAATTTGTTAACTGAAGCTGAAGAAGCTTTTAGTATAATGAATCACATAAATCCGATAATAATAAGTAACGAAGAAAATGAAAATTTTAAAAAATGAACTAAACTGCCATATTTGTGGTGAAGTGCTAGGTGATGATCGCGTACGAGACTATTGCCATATAACAGGTAAGTACAGAGGCGCTGCGCATGATTGGTGTAATTTACATTTTAAGTTTCCTACGTTTATCCCGGTTGTATTTCATAATCTTCGGGGGTATGACGGCCATATTATCACAAAAGTTTTTGGAAAATTTGAAGGTAACAATAAAATTAAATGTATCCCGAATAATTTTGAAAAGTATATGTCTATTTCTTTCGGAAAGCTTAGATTTATAGATAGCGTGCAATTTATGGCCGCCTCGTTAGAAAATCTTGTAAAAGGTTGTACCGTGTTCAGTAATTTAGAAAATAAATTTGGTGAAAAATCTGATTTATTACAACAGAAAGGTATGTATCCATACGAGTACATGACAGGTTGGGATAAGTTTAATGAAATACAATTACCTGATAAGGACAAGTTTTATTCTACGTTAACATTAGAGGGGATAAGTGACAAAGAGTATGAGTACGCTCAAAAAATATGGAACGAATTTGGTTGTAAAAGTTTAGGAGATTATCACGACCTGTATTTGATGACAGATGTTTTATTGTTAGCTGATGTGTTTGAAGAATTTAGAACAATATGTTTAAAGTATTATGGACTTGATCCATGTTGGTATTTCTCATCTCCAGAACTAAGCTGGGACGCTGCGTTAAAGTTAAGTAAGATAAAACTACAGTTGCTTACTGATCTCGGTATGTTCTGTTTTATTGAAAAAGGTATTCGCGGTAGAATTTCCGTTATAACTAAAAAAAACATGCTCTTGCAAATAACAAGTACATGTCAAATTATGATAAAACAAAAGAAGATAGTTCAATTATGTACTTGAGACAAATAACTTGTACGATTCGGCTATGTCCCAGTCTTTACCTAACTCGGGATTTAAATGGATAAGTACTGACCAGTTTCTGAATGAGATTGACAAAAAGATACCGGAAGATATAGGGTATTTTGCTGAAGTTGATCTTGCGTATCCCGATAGCTTGCATGAGCTTCACAACGATTATCTGTTTTGTGCAGAGACAATGTTGATAACGGATAATATGTTATCGCCAGAACAAATAAAACTTAAGCAAGAATATAATATCAGCAAAAATACCGTTGAAAAGCTTGTGCCAAATTTACAGAATAAAAAAAAAGTACGTAATTCACGTTGCAGCTTTAAAACAGGCGCTTGATAATGGACTGATATTGTTAAATGTTCATCGTGTGTTAAAGTTTAAACAGAAACCGTGGTTGAAGGAATATATTGACTTCAATACAAACAAAAGAGCTTGTGCTACAACGGACTATGAAAAAGACTTTTTTAAGTTGATGAACAACAGCGTATTTGGTAAGACAATGGAAAACATCAGAAAACGTGTTGATATTGAGATAATAAATAATGTTGAACGAAGAAATAAAGTTGTATCGGACGATAAGTTTGTAAGTATGAGGATCTTTGATGAAAACCTTGTTGCCGTACAAAAAAGAAAAACCAGTCTGAAATTAAATAAGCCAGTCTTTGTAGGAGCTGCAATTTTAGATTTATCTAAGACGCTCATGTATAACTTTCATTATGAATTTATCAAAAAGAACTTTACAAGATCGGAGCTGTTGTTTTCTGACACTGACAGTTTATGTTATTACTTTCCTGGTGAAGGAAATATTTATCAGAAATTATACGATAACAAAGAGCTTATGGATTTATCGGATTATCCGGTAGATTCTGGTTTTAAATGCAACGACAGTAAGAAAGTTATTGGTAAGTTCAAAGATGAGACAAATTTTGTTATTATAGCGGAATTTATCGGATTAAGGTCAAAGATGTACAGTTTAAGATTAGATGATGGTGGTGTTAAGAAAAAGGCTAAAGGTATTAAGAAAAATGTTGTAAATAAGGTATTAACATTTGAGGATTACGTTAAGGCACTTGGTGGTGATAGAAGTCACGTTGAAATGACAACATTAAGATCAAATAAACACAACATGGAGACAAATGTAGTTAACAAAGTAGGATTATGTAATTTTGATGATAAGCGATATTGTGTTGATGGTGTAAATACATTCACTTATGGATATAGTGTTAATAAAGAACCAGAACCAAATTACGACGATATCATGAGGGAGTTAGGTTTGTTGTACATTTTGTGTGATTGTATTGTATAATGGATAATATAATTAAATTACTTAATGAGATTGAAAATATCGTAAAAAAAAAAAATTGCGCAAAAAAAAAATAGATGACGAGATAAAAAATATGAAAAAGATATATTCGTTTGATTGGGCGTATGGTGATTTTAATACAGACGATGAAAGTGATGTTAGTGATAGTGACAGTGAGTATGACTTTATTCGAATGGAGATAGAGTTATAAATTTTATCTAAAGTTAATAAATAAGTTTAATCAATAACTTTATAAGTGCCAGTGCGAGTCCAGGTGTGCCTGGCTTCATCGTCATAATAAAAGAATTTAAGCTTAGCGGTAAAGCTTTTGGCGTTAAAAGTATAATTTATGTCTTTAAAGCTGTTTCTTATTGTAGCTTGAGATACTCCACAACAAGCGGCCGCTTCGCTAACTGATTTAAAAGTATTTGACCAAAGGCTGTTAACATCATAACCAATCACTGAACGAGATGGTGATTTATAAAATGACATTATTATATAAATAAATGGTGTTTAAATGGTTGTTAATTACAAATGTTGTAGTAAATATAAAGGCCGTGTTTCTGGATATTTTATCTCTATCACATTTGAAAATTTATGATATGGACCGGAGCAGTGTCGGAGCGTTTGCGAGCGCAAACGAGCAATAAGCGGAGACTTAAGCGAAGAGTAGAATCATAAATTTTCAAATGTGATAGAGATAAAATATCCAGAAACGGCCTTTATATTTACTACTCATGTAACTGTTTAGTCTGCTCACCTGTTTAAAGCCCCGTTTGGTATAAAGCTTGAATTATTATATGGTTACCATTTTGTTAGAAAAAGGAATAGCCTCATAAGTGGAAAATCAATGCAAATTCTCAAAACTAATTTTTTGTCTGTGTGTGAGATTGTGTGTGTGTGTCTGTGTGTGTGAGAGAGATAGAGGGTTGCACCCAATATTGTGCGGTATATAGCACACATCCATGTTGTGTCCAAAGAGACATACCCAGTGACTACAAACCTTCATTACAACAAAAAACCTCACTATAGTAAACAATTAATATGAACCCAAATTATGTTCATTATAGCAAATGACCTATGGAGAAAACCTCCTACAGTTTAACTTGTGTAATAAAGACCACCTAAGGGATTGGATAAAAATGTTTGTTATGAAAAGGTTGCGGTGTGTGTGTGTGTGTGTGTGTGTGCGTGTGTGTTGTGTGTGTGTGTGTGTGTGTGTGTGTGTGTGTGTGCACACATTACCTACATTAGGAGGAAAACACCATATTTACACACCAACATTAGGAGGACATCTGATATTAGGAAGATGTCTTACTAATGTATGTGGAGTAAAAGTGAAAATATTTAAATGTTAGAATTTTGGAGATTCATGAGATTTTATAGTAATATTTTTGGTCATGCGGGAAGGCCCAAAATCTTGGAACGATATGATAACAAGTGAAAAAATAATTGTGTAATTATTTTTTAATCTATATTGTAAGACCTGCCTTAGGAGGACCTGGAGTAAATTAGTAAAGCTTGTGTCTGAAAAGACTAATTAAAGATATACCTAATAGCAATGATTATGCAGTTATTATTTTTCTAAAACTTAAGCTAATTGAGTTATAAATGAGACAATACACACCTATGTTATACAGTCATCTCGGCGTTGGTGTGTAAACATATCATACGATAAGACCTCACAATGTTGATGTGTAAAGCAGTTAACTATTGATACATATCAATATTGATGTTTAAACAAGTCATATGATATGATCTCTTAACGTCGATGGATACTCAGTTTAGCTCAGATACTCGGCTGTTGCGTCATATATATTTATAGTTATATTGACACATATGGCCAGTTTTGTGCTGACGTCCTGTTAAACCCTACATACATACATACATACATACATACATACATACATACATACATACATACATACATACATACATACATACATACATACATACCACCTTGCATGCATGTAGAATTTGTGGGCGTCAAATACCTGTAATAATTCGTGATTGTGTTTAAAATGTTTTAAAAATCTTGATAAATTTGTGAGAATCCTTATGTATCTGTACAAAATCGACTGAAATAATCTAAGTATAATTAGGGTTCGTGTTAAAGCTTTGACCAGTCTGCTGACATCAGCGTTTTCCTGAACAATAAAACATTCTAACCAAATGTTAAAAATGCCAACCTGCTAATCGTTGTAAATGTCCAATTATTTTCATTCATTTGCTGAATTTATTCATGAAAAACGACGGCTTCCAATATTTTTTCGCCGTTTGTAAAGAGAGGTCGTAACATTATTGACAAACTAACAGAATTTCAAGATCCGTTTCGGAAAAACCATTCTGCAACAAGCTAACCATTCCACTTGGCAATTGGTGCAATCTGACAGACTGTTTAAGGGCAATAGAACGCACTATAACCACCTAGTAGGTTGTATTTATTGTTATTATTATACCTACGTGACATTCTAATCAAATATTAAGGCATATCTTCTCAAATATACAAAATAACACCGATAAGGTAGAAATAATGTATGCTATTTACCTGTAAAATTCCATTTTAAAATAATAATAATAATAATTATTATTATTATTATTATTATTATTATTATTATTATTATTATTATTATTTGCTAGTAACACAAGGAATTTTTTTTTTTTCATTCTAATAATAATGATAATAATATTTTTGGTATTCTTTTTGTATATGTTTGCCCATTATGCAAGTTAAATTTTGAACAAACAGCATTTATTCATGGCATAAATCTTGTCAACGAATGAAAGAAGCAGCCAGATCAGTTGTGTATTTCGATTTTAAGACAGTTGTAAAAATAGAAACAAAAAATGGAAGTATTGAAGCTATCAAGTTGTAAGAATAGAAATGGAAGTATTGAAGCTATCAAGTTGTAAGAATAGAATGGAAGTATTCAAACCAACAAGTTGTAAGAATAGAAATGGAAGTATTCAAGCCATCAAGTTGTAAGGATAGAAATTGAAGTATTCAAGCCATCAAGTTGTAAGAATAGAAATGGAAGTATTGAAGCTATAGAGTTGTAACAATAGAAATGGAAGTATTGAAGATATCCAATTGTAAGAATAGAAACGGAAGTATTGAAGCCATCCAGTTCTAAGGATAGAAATGGAAGCCATCAAGTTGTAAGAATAGAAATGGAAGCATTGAAGCCATCCAGGTGTAAGACATGAAATGGAAGTACCGAAGCCATCAAGTTGTAAGAATAGAAATGGAAGTATTGAAGCTATCAAGTTGTAAGAATAGAAATGGAAATATTGAAGCTATCAAGTTGTAAGAATAGAAATGGAAGTATTGAAGCCATCATGTTGTAAGAATAGAAATGGAAATATTGAAGCCATCAAGTTGCAAGAATAGAAATTGAAGTATTGAAGCTATCAAGTTGTAAGGATATAAATGGAAGTATTGAAGCTATCAAATTGTAAGAATAGAAATGGAACTATTCAAGATATCAAGTTGTAAGAATAGAAATGGAAGTACCGAAGCCATCAAGTTGTAAGGATGGAAATGGAAGTATTGAAGCTATCAAGTTGTAAGGATAGAAATGAAAGTATTGAAGCTATCAAGTTGTAAGAATAGAAATGGAAGTATTGACGCTATCAAGTTGTAAGGATAGAAATGGAAGTATTGAAGCTATCAAGTTGTAAGGATAGAAATGGAAGTACCAAAGCTATCAAGTTGTAAGGATAGAAATGGAAGTATTGAAGCTATCAAGTTGTAAGGACAGAAATGGAAGTATTGAAGCTATCAAGTTGTAAGGATAGAAATGGAAGTATTTAAGCTATCAAGTTGTAAGAATAGAAATGGAAGTATCGAAGCCATCAAGTTGTAAGGATAGAAATGGAAGTATCGAAGCCATCAAGTTGTAAGGATAGAAATGAAAGTATTGAAGCCATCCAGTTCTAAGAATCGAAATGGAAGTATTCAAGCCATCAAGTTGTAAGGACAGAAATGGAAGTATTAAAGATATCAAGTTGTAAGGACATAAATGGAAGTATTGAAGCTATCAAGTAAGTGAGATTTGTATTGTAGTTGGATGTGCACACAATGTATTTTAATGTAAAAGTAATACCTTGCTTCATGGAACTTCAAGTCACTTTTAGTAGATATGGATATAAATATTGAATGGCGAGAGTTAAAACGTCGTTACTAAAATAAACAAATAAATGTCCTTTCTTCAGCAAGGTCGAAGACATTTATTTCGTATCAAAAGGTAATGGAACTAATTATTTGAAAGCACACGAAGTTTATACAATGATATGCTACTACATGCGTCGTGAGAAATTTTACACATGCTGTAAATGAGACATAAATGTCACCTCCATTTAGCAAGCACGTTTCTTAAACAGTTACATTTTTCAAGGACTTTACATCAAACGTATAAAAGAAATTAAATTCTATAAAGCAACCAACTGTTTTCAAAGGCTACTTGTCTCACTTCCTATATATAGCTCCTTAAGACTGTATGAATCTATTAAGACATAATACACAAGCAAAAATAGTATGTGAACCAAATAATTTATTTTATGCAGTACACATAATAAAGTTAAACTAGATGCAAATAAAGCACATTACCACTTTAACCACGGCGGATAAAGACCATGCATGGTATATGTCGGTTTATTAAATAAAACGGATAAAGACCATGCATGGTACAGGTCGGTTTATTCAATAAAACGAGCCTAAATAATAGGTATTGTGGAAATATCTACTTGTATAGCTTAAAATAAATGCTATCAAATTCCCGAGGTGCAAGTCCGTCATGTGAACACCATTGTCTGGTTTTGATATATGACTCGTGAGTTTAGGTTTGTAATTTAACAACCCCAATAAATAAAATAAAAAACCGCACATCCCTTACAACCCCAAATAACTCTATAGACCCAAAGCGGGGTGTAAGAGGGGAAAAGAGTATCAATGCTTACACTAACACACACAACATACATTCACACTTATATACTATCACACACTAAAAAGACAGACAAGTGGAGGGGAGCATAAATTTTGTATGGAAGATAAAATAGTAGATAAAAGACATAGACAAACAAACAAAGACACAAATAAATATTGTTTTATTTATTTATTTATTTATTTATTTATTTATTTTGCAATATTGCATAAGTATCTCTGCTTCTGATATATCTGGGTGGCCTTCAAAGGCACGTTGGAGGTTAACAAAAAGCTGCCAACACTGGTGACACCACTTAACTGTTCTTGGCCGCAAGCATGTCCATACAATATAACTCTTTTCAAACACCCTTGCCTTTCCACGTAGACTCTTCTTTTCATAGGGCACTGTATGCGATGTGTGCGATCGCCTACCTTGACATTACCAATTTCACCACAGCGGATAAAGACCATGCATGGTATATGTCGGTTTATTAACAGAATTAAACCAAAATTAAGCAAAATTCCAGCATGTTGCATAATTCGGGCTACCAGGTGCACGTCAGCACCGGTAGCCCAGATTATGCAACATGCTGGAATTAAAGATGGAAGATCCTACACTCACGTTCATCTTTTTGGTTGTCTTGAGAAAGGACGGCACAATGCTTGAACGTACCTCTGTCTGTGTGTGTGTGTGTGTGTGTGTGTGTGTGTGTGTGTGTGTGTGTGTGTGTGTGTGTGTACACACACGATTCAGATCGAAACTGAAAATTGTATTGTCCACCAATCCCTATGCGTGTCACATAATTCCGCGATGAGGTGTCTCTATCAACCAATCAGAATGTAGGATGACGTGGAGTAACTTTCCAGATAAGACCAAAAATTTTTTGGGTGTCCCAAATTATTCCTTCTTTAATATCATACTTTTTCCCCAGTAAACCGAAACCCCTCAACACCGAATACCGAAACAAATTTCGATTCAAAATTTAAATTTTACGGTAAAAAAAACAAAACTCACTTCAGACTTAGAAATGCATTTTAGCTGTTAAATTAGAGACAAAGCTAGAACAGATTAATTACTGTTAGCAAGTGCTTTAGTAGGTTATCTGTGAGACAAAGACCCGGAAAATGTCCAAAGGGCACGCGAGGTTAAAACAATACTTGACATGCGCCCACACAGATTAGGGCTGAAAATAGGATTATCTCAAGTTTTTCAGGCGAATTATTAATAACTAAATGTTGTAGGCTAGCCGTTCAAGAAAGATTATATTTATCTGCTTATTATCTTTGATGCTATTCATTTGAATACATGAAATTTTTATTTTTTTATTTTTTATTTTTTTTTAATATCAGGGCTTTATTAACCAGGCATGTCTGGCCTCGCTTTTGATGCTTTGACGACAAAGATCGACAAAACAGTATTCTAAAGCCAGATTGACTCAACTGATTTTCAATGGAGAAAATTCATTACATACATGTATCTAAGTAGCCATGATTGTCATTTGTTTTCACTCATATGTCAAGATGTCAGAACGACCAGCTAACCGTCGTAGGATTGAACTATCCATACAGGATACAATTAGTCTGATTAGTTAGTACGAATCTGTGCCAAAACGTACATTGAAGAAAGTAGGGGAAAAATTCGGCATAGGAACATCTACTATTCTAAAGCAGGTGTGTCAAACTCATTTGCTATGGCGAGGCAGATTTGATATAAATAATAATAAATAATAATTATAAATAATGAGTCTGGCGGGCCGTATGTTTGATACCCCTGTTCTAAAGAAAATAAAATTCTGAAAGAATGAATTTGAAAACAACAGTGATGCAAACAAGCGTCGTTACAACAATGCCTGAAAATTTGACAAACTTAATGTTCTTGTGTGGCAATGGTTTAGCCGAGCTAAGACCAAAAACGTTCCAATCTCAGGCCCTATAATATATATATATATATATATATATATATATATATATATATATATATATATATATATATATATATATGTATGTGTGTGTGTGTGTGTGTGTGTGTGTGTGTGTATGAAGAGAGAGAGAGAAGAGATAGAGAATCTCTCTCTCTTCACAACTGCGATAACCTCAGTAAACCGAAGCCCTCTCAAAACGGACTTTTTGGTGGTCCCAGGGGTTTTCGGTTTTGACGGGTTTCACCGTGTTTTTGTGTGTGTATATATATATATATATATATAATATATATATATATATATATATATATATATATATATATATAGAGAGAGAGAGAGAGAGAGAGAGAGAGAGAGAGAGAGCGTTGTTACGATTGACAACAAGTGCGAGTACACATGGCTGCATTGAAAACGAAAACTTTATGTTGAGTTTGCCTGCAGTGGATACTTATACGCGGAGTGACAGTACTACTACTGCCGCTGTTGCACGTATTATTTCACTGATGGTATCTTCTGTTGCAGGGAATGGCTTAGATTTTGGATTTAGCTTTCTGCGATATTTTATTATCGCATACATTTTTTTAAGGTGCCACCTCCTCCTTCTTCTCCTGCGTTACTACCATCACTGACATAATATGTCGATTTCAAGGAGAAACAGAACGAAGAACCAGAGACCATTTTACAACAAAAACAAGAAGAAAACGAAGAGACTTTTGTACAAAAACAAAAAGAAGAAATGAGAAAGCAACAAGAGCTGAAAACGATGAGCGCTGAACAGAATGAAGTGAGCGAAAACAGAATTTCAGAAACTATAAAAATGTTTGACGGGACATTCTGTCTGAGCTAAACCAACTGAAAGGAATGTATGAAGCCTCTCTGATGAAACCCAAGAGAAAAAGAATTCTGAAACTTCCATGACATCATTTACCACTGAGACACCAGAAGCGGCACAACGACTACCACATCAGGAGCAGTGGAACTTGAATGTGGAAATGGTTTAAGACAGTTGAAAATGATGTTGAAAAGTCCATGCTTTGTGTGTGTGTGTGTGTGTGTGTGTGTGTGTGTGTGTGTGTGTTTGTTGAAAATAACGGTCTTTTTCATGACCACCTATATCTTTCACACAAGAGGTACTACTCACTATCGGCAAATAAAAAAGAAAAAAAAACAAAAAAAAAAACACACCTTATCCACAACAAATTATGCGTGTACGTGTCTATATATTATTGAAAAAATCAAGACATTGACACACTTACGTTTGGTATATTCTCTTGAATAAGAATCGCAATGCATTTCAAACAAATCACAAAAGCATTTTTTTTCTTCTTAGGAATGCTTTGAATTTCTTCCTTGGAATCGGTTCTTCTGTTTCTTCCTCTGAAATCTCTTCTTCCTCTTCCTTTTTCTCTACCTTCACATTCCTTTTGAATTTCTTAAAGGGAGTGGGTTCTTCGGCTTCTGAAAGCTCTTCCTTTTTGTCTTGCTTCACTTTTTTTTGGACATCCTGGACACTTTGAAAACCAATGTCCTTTCTCTTGACAACGATGACAAGTACTTTTACTTTTGTCTCTGGACATTGTTTCTCTTTTCTAAGAGGTTCCTATTACTTGAAGTTGTGGATATTATGTAGCCAAATGTCCTTTCTCTTGCCAGATATAAAAGGTATCTTCACTTTTATTTCGAGAGGCATAGTATTGAATCTCTCTGCGTAATTTCGAATCATTTGCTGTAAGTTTAAGACCAGAAGTGTAATCTTGGTTTGCTCTTCCATCTTCATAGGTTGAATGTGGAACTGAATGACAGTATTCTCTTCCGTATGGGCTCTATACGTAGGGAGAGAGAGGTAATCCTAGTCACATCAAACTTGAATTGTGTGCAGTCATGAAACCATTACACCATTCCAAGGATAAACCAGAAACAAAGTGTAGACGATCATTTTCTTTGTCACCCAACAGATTCAGTGAAGTTTAAGCAGAAGTTCACCCTAGCGATCTTGAAGAAGAAGTAAGTGATCCATATCCCACCATCCTCCTTCTCCCCGAAAGAGTCAAGATCTTCAATAAAACAAATGTCGCTCGGGACCCCTGAGATTCCATTGAGAGAGTTTCTATTACTCATTACAGTTTAAAATCTCCAGTCTGGATCGAATTTAGTACACCTGCTGAATTAATATCTTCCAAAATCTTGGACAAAATTCAGCACGATCAAAAATCGAACGATGACATGACCAATGGAAAAGCCACCATCTATATGATCAACCTCCGATAACAAAACGAAGTATCGTCAAGAATAAATAACGACCAAGATCACGTGTGTTTAGCCCGCTCTATCGTGGTGGCTACAGCTTATGTAGTGAAAACCGATACATTAGAAATGGAAGCGATTATGAAAAGATTAGGCAATCGGACAGAGCCAAACAACGGAGAGAATTTAAGAAATGATAGTCCCTCACTATACTTTGAAAGTATACCCTCAAGTTATTCGTGGAGATCTCGTGTTTCGAGGGACCCATTTTCCAGACATAAAATGCATTCACGTCTATCATCATCAACATTATTTCGACGCCATTACCATTATCAAAGGATTTCTCATATACATTTACTATTGTGACAAATGTTACCAAGGATTCAACAATCGGGAGCAACATATTTACTGTGAAGATAGATAGCGTGGCTGTTTAGCCTCAAGACCTTGTGTTCCTGACGAACAAAAAATGATTCAGTGTTCTGCCTACAGACAAACATTTGCACGTCAAGCGTGTTACGACCGAAATCACGTGAATCAATTCCAACAACAGAAAAAGTGCTTGTGAATTTTTGAAAGTGTGTCCGAAATGTGGACAGAATATTCATATATATTCCAAAGATGCACGCGTTTATCCAGGAAAGAGACGATGTCCTAATTGTGTCATCAAGTCGTCGATGGATGATCAAAATTTCTGGCCTATAAAAAAATACTCTTGCTCTAATTTGTAGAAAAAAAAGGACCCAATTTATTTATCATATTTAGTACCAAAAAAAATTAGAAAAAAAAAAAAAAATTGTTGGAATGTTACGACTATATGGTCTAATAAAAATGTAACAGAAAGAAAGTGAAACCAACAAATCAAGTAAAAGTCAACAAGCAATTTATTTCTAGACAATTAAAGTGAAAATTCAAAAGGCACTTGCAATAACGTGAATTAAAGTCCAAAAAATCCAATAATCCTAAGTGTCCTTATCACAAGTCCTAAATATAGAATGTTCCTAACGAATGACTGTATCCTTGAATGTGTTGATGTGCCAATAGTCTTTAATGTCATGATGTGCCAGTAGCCTTTAATGTGACGATGTGCCAAAATGAAGTACTCCAGAATATCTTTGAATAAGTTCACACAGATCCCAAAATCATCAATTCCAAATCATCTAATATCCAGTATTACAGTACATAAAATATCTTCAAAGAAATATTAAAATATCTAGGAACATTTCTCTCAATCTATGTCTGCATCTCGACAAAAGGCGCGCAATCAGAATCTGACCTCACACTTTTTGAGGTTTACCTAAAGTCGGGAAGATATTCTGTAAAATATTGTATGATGTCTGATCTTTCCTGTGTTCTAAATTATGGTAACACGCGGCTTTAAGTTTAGCTGGTATTCTATGAATGGGCGTTACAAAGTGCAATATTGATTAATAACGCTAGACGCTTTCTCCAGTCTTCTGTCGAATAGATTCGTATCAGAAATAGATACAGACAGAAGGGGAGTGAGAGAATTTTGAAATCAATAACTTAGCAATTTACACTAAAAGTCAGACATAAATAATTACTCGTATTTAAGACACCGTCCTGTACATGAACAATGGAGAGAGAGACAGAGACAGACAGACAGAGACATAGACAGAGAGACAGAGAGAGATGAAATGTGTATTCAAAATCTTACAAAGTAACAATGTAATAATTTGTGGCATTTATTTACCTTGTCCTCACGGATGATTTGTAAACATTCATTCATAATCATTTGGATTTTTGGAGTCTTCACCAAAATACATTTCAGAACCGTTCATCTGATTTACATCAAGAGAGAGAGAGAGAGAGAGAGAGGAGATGGGAGGGGAGAAAAATAGCTAAATCAAATTCCACCTAAAATAAATTGGCATATTTCCAGACATTTTCAGGGAAAATGGTGGATTTATCCTGATCATTAGAACACTAGCACTTTTAATCATATTAAGATTTTTGCATATGATATTTCTAGTAATATTGGTATTTCTGTGAGAGGTAAAGGTTTAAAAATTACTCTTTAATTTTAAAATTGCAAACTTAATGCAAGATGTGGAATTCCTCGGCAATAAAACAATAATATTTTCAGGAGAATGCAGGATATTATGACTTTATTTTGATCCGTGATGCCTGCTTCGAGTTAAGTGAAAAACTCGTAGTTCCAAACTAAGCAATGTAAGATATTGAAAAACCTCAATTTCAGTAAGAAAATTTGAGACGCTTAGTGAAGCTGGGGTCCTGATTTAGTCACGTAAAAAATAACGCAAGTCCATCGTCATTATTTAATTGAAGCTGATCATAAAAAATTCAGGGCACAATATCTAAAATTCATCATTTATCTGACACATGTTAACTCTTTTAAACTCCCAGATACTTTTTTGCCCATCTTTAATTCACTTGATTGACAACGACGTTAAATTGCGATACAGTGACTGACTTTTATCGACAGCAATTGTTCATAACATAGCACTTACAAATTTTAAAGCACGCGCCAGATTGAACAATTCTTTTTGGATACTTTGAACTGAAGCGGTGGGCACCTATATAAAAAATGACATGCAGCTGAGAGTGATTATAAATCTAGAAGACCGACACAACTTAATTTTGTTTGGTTAAAATAAATCGTTATGACATGTGCCACAGAAGAAATGTATACTCATCAGGTGTGTACTCTTCCAGATAAACACCAATTTTAAAATATCAAAGGATTTGGCTTAGCCTCATCTTGGGTTCAGATACCTCTTTCATCTCACAAAACCGGTGTATATTTGGTTCAATCGACACCTGATGGGTATGATTTAATTTTTAAATACTTCAAACCAGGAATAATTGGCTAAATGGTTTGAGAAAAAAAAGATTTCTTCAATTATGTAAACATTTTTTACATTTTTTTATTCAGCTTGATTACCGACTGTCAACCTGGCTAGGAGTTTTCCTTCCAGATAATGGTTATAAAGGCTTGCGGAGATATCTCGACACCAAAATAACTGATTAAAAACTGGAGAGAATATTCGTACCTTAAAAGGTTTCGAAGGTGAGGAAAGAAAACAAAGGAAAAAGCAAGAGAATCAGATAAAATTTTAGTAAACGTGTTCAGGATTGCAGTTATAAGAGTTTAATGTTATATTTTCTGCGTCTATCGTGGGATAAACTGTCAGTAGACCAGCAAGTTTTTCTCCGCCAATTGTTTTTTAAACTTATTTTCTATCATTACTTGTCGTGACCTAGAACAACAGATTCAATGGAGACCGATCTGATGCATATAAATTCTGGATTTCTAGCAGCTCACAACCAGGCCCGCCGACAGAAATGCCAGGTCCCTGGGCAGAGCAGTCATGGTCCCCAAAACTAGTTTGATTTTTTGTATATAAAAACCTGTGTACAGTTTTGCATATAAAACCCGTTGTAAATCTACCATAACTTAGACTCTTGCAACGAACGAATTTTAATATTTACTGCAAAGATTAATTTATTTTTTATAACTGAGTTGACGGAGGGCCCCTAGAAATCGCTGGTCCCCTGGGCAATTGACCCCCTCCCCCCCCTCCTCGGCGGGCCTGCTCACAACGAATATTATTCAAGTGTATATACTCACCTGTGAACCAAGAAGGCAAGTTGAATCAGTCTTCTGTTGATACATTGCATCTAACTGATTCAAACATGCTTATTAACAATCACTCTCATATACAGTGTACATCGGTCCAAGGCAGTTCAACTCCTATGCCAACGGTTAACACATGCGTGCAGACTGTCGACAATTGAATTTTCCGCTATATGGTTGTCTTCCGCCACAACCAGAAATGCCATTTAGTAATATAAAAGTGGCCCAGAACAATAATACAAGCAGTATCTATGAACATTTCGCCAATATAAAATTTTATGACGTGATGAACACCTATTTGGTTCAATAAAATCACATGGTAATGTTGTGAAATGATGCATCAGACATAAACCCTTGCCATGTACAACATCATGAAGTCATCAGCGACGTCATAAGGTTTTATTACAATAGGGTAAGATAGAAGACTATGATATGGGCGTATGAAACTTATCTTTACACCAGCTTTGTGACAAATAACAATTGTAAATTTGCTTAAATGTTGACGCCTGACGACAAATGAAGATAGACGACAGACGACGTTGAGGCTGCGGTCTTCACCACTGTCGACAATTGTGTCTTGGAAGACGAAAGAGGGCTTATTTTTAAGTATTTTTCTTCCATTTTTAAAACGTTTCTGTACGTTTTTAACCATGATGCAGTTCGAAAAGAATTGTTAGATAATAAGTAATTCCACAACCTATGGGAACCACTGCAGGAATTTGTAATTATGTTCATGATTGAGATGTAGTTTATGTAACAACACAGGATAATATCCAAATCTGGTTCAGATCATGGCTGAATTACGAATTACAAGATGTTATAATTAAGCACAATTATATTTAATTATTAAATCAAATAATAGTTCATACAGATTTTTTTTTTTTTTTTTTTAAATATTAGATTTGCGAAAACTCTTCCTTTATATTCCAGTTTGTAAGCCCCAACACAAATATACTTATGACGTATATCCGAAAAATCCGCCTAATTATTATTGGTATAATTATTATTGTTATTGTTATTGTTATTGCTATTAAGAAGAAGAGAGGAAATGAAGGAATAAAACATAACTAATGTGCTTGTGATGTACATATCCAGATGTAGCAAAACAATTACACAGACAAGAAGCCGAAAACAAAGTTGTATTTATCCCAAACGTATGAAAGAAAAATATAGAAGTATACATAATCATATTAGTCTTAGGTTTCCACTCAAATACAAGGCTACTTGAGCGACAATTCCAATACTGACTTCGCTCGGCACGGGAAACCGCATAAAAATTCAGATTTTCTATTTTTTCTTTTTTCTGTAAAAAAAACAGTCTTAAAAAACGGGCAATCCCAACAATTTTTTTTTTCTTAGGGCTAGTTGGACATAGAAATTGTCGTTCCCTTAGATAAACTTATAAAAAGAATGCACTAATTCAGTGGAATGTTGGTGACCCTTACTGAGCGGAATCTGAAACCCCGGCAGCATATTCTTTATCAAATGTGGAAAATACCAGGGCAAATTGAGAAATGTTTATGATAGGGGTGGAGCAAAGTCCTCTGTATGGATATACGTAAAAATGAGTTCATGAAGCACGAACTCCTCACCACAGTGCCTAAGACATAATGTGACCGGACGCGACGGGCAGACATGGGAAACGCTCATGATCATATTTATTGAGGGGCATACAAACTGGACCCTGAAGAGAGAAATATCGCAAATCCCCTGAAATACCAGCCTCTGCAACCTATTTCGGAATTTAAAATGAATTTCGATATTCTAATGAAAAATGGTCTCCACTCATTATAGCATATATCATTAGGTTAAAAAACAATATATAGCTGTTTTGGTTTTCAGAATTTATTGGGGAAATATAATGAAATTATAATGTAGAAACAAACAGTCATACATACAACTACATATTTCTATAACTAATATATAAATTCTATAACTAATATATAAATTAGGGAAATATAAGGGATACAAGGAACAACGAATCTTGCCAATAACCAGCACCACTGCATATGCTACTTCTAACAATCTTAACACTTAGATATTTACAGGTGACAAAAAGTACGTTTACTGAGCAATGCAAGATGAAGTCACATCATTTCATCAAGGTTTCGCGGTCATTTATACCTCACATTAATTCGGCACTATGAACTCTGATAGATTGGACTTCATTATGGTACACTTGCGTGATTCTGCTATTTAGTATTAAAACGTACAAGTAGAAATACAAAACGTACTATAATATTAACATATTTGTAATTGAAAATAAACAAGACAAAATTTTAAATTATACAAAACTATGAGGAAATTGACCTAGATTAACGACCTTCCAAAAATCGTGTCACAGTCTCCCAGTTTCATGTTGCTTTAACAGTTTCGATAAATGTTACACAACAGAAAATTTCACCCATCAACATACACATTTTCATGCTATGTACTGAGAGGAATATACGACATTTGACCAGTCAACTTTGAATGAGCACTACTTATACTTATTTTAACAATAATTGTGAGGACATGTGGCGATAGGGCACCATTAGTTATACTTTTCTATATTAGAATGCTTACCTTGGAACATGTTGTGCTGAGCTTGATACGTGATAAAGCACCATTAGCTATATTTTTCTATATTAGAATGGTTACCTTGGAAAATGATGTGCTGAGCTTGATACATGATAAGGCACCATTAGCTATACTGTTCTATATTAGAATGGTTACCTTGGAAAATGCTGTGCTGAGCTTGATACATGATAAGGCACCATTAGCTATACTTTTCTATATTAGAATGGTTACCTTGGAACATGTTGTGCTGAGCTTGATACGTGATAAGGCACCATTAGCTATACTTTTCTATATTAGAATGGTTACCTTGGAACATGCTGTGCTGAGCTTGATACATGATAAGGCACCATTAGCTATACTTTTCTATATTAGAATGGTTACCTTGGAACATGTTGTGCTGAGCTTGATACATGATAGGGCAAATCAATCTATGAATTTCTACGTGTCCGTATATGGTCTCAATCTATGAATTTCTACGTGTCCGTATATGGTCTCAATCTATGAATTTCTACGTGTCCGTATATGGTCTCAACATTCAAATGGCAAAAATATTTATTGTTCAAAATACATACTCAAACATTGTACCAAGTATCAGCCATGACAAAATCTTTACATTGCTTATGTTGACACAATGGAGGGCAAAGAAAAAAATGTCATCCTTTTTGCTAACGCTGGTGGAACAATAAATGGGTGACAAACTGCAACAATCTAATGAATTCATATTTACAAGTACTTATTTCCAAAGGTTGCAACTTGCCTATTAGCAAATAAATCAAAACAGTTATTAGGACAAAGGTTTCAGTGACCTATATAATTCGACTGTCATTCAACAACATGTAGTTAAAATAGAGTATCAAACTTTATTTTGTACACTTCGTTTAATTTCGATTTTGTATTGGCTGAGAAGAAGTTTGCAGTCTTCATTATTCCTGTCATTCAAATACAAAATCTACAGCATGGGGTAAAGCTGCATCTGTATCAATGACAACGGTAACATTCCAACAAAAAAAGAGTAATATGAACCGGAAAGATTCACATATGTTTCATTTAGTTCTGTCCTCAAGAAAAAATTTGGGACATTTTGTTATCTTTACATTTTTGGAACTTACCTTTTAATGGGCACTATCTATTATTTATCTATCATGGCATCTTTCCCATTCCTGTCATTATGATTTCACCTATGTATTCTCTTATAAGGACTTTAAGAATAAAGTTAAAATCTCCAGTTTCATTTTCAACAAAAAGTCAATTGTTTACAACGCAACTTCTAATTTGATCTGCATGTGTAATGATTCCTTTATTTTAGTATATTGTCAGGGAGAGATAGTCATACCCACCCACCCACCTACCGTATCGCGCAACTGTACCTATCTATACATCCAAAGTAAAGTATGACTGCTATGTAGGATACGCAAGTGTACCTGTCTATAAATACAAATGAAAACATGACTGCTATGTAGGATACACAACTGTATCTATCTATAAATACAAATGAAAGAATGACTGCTATGTAGGATACGCAACTGTACCCATCTATAAATACAAATGAAAGAATGACTGCTATGTAGGATACACAACTGTATCTATCTATAAATACAAATGAAAACATGACTGCTATGTAGGATACACATCTGTATCTATCTATAAATACAAATGAAAGAATGACTGCTATGTAGGATACGCAACTGTACCCATCTATAAATACAAATAAAAACATTACTGCTATTTAGGATATGCAACTGTACCCATCTATAAATACAAATAAAAACATTACTGCTATTTAGGATACGCAACTGTACCCATCTATAAATACAAATAAAAACATTACTGCTATTTAGGATACGCAACTGTACCCATCTATAAATACAAATAAAAAGATTACTGCTATTGATCATACGCAACTGTACCTATCTATAAATACAAATAAAAAGATTACTGCTATTTAGGATACGCAACTGTACCTATCTATAAATACAAATAAAAACATTACTGCTATTTAGGATACGCAACTGTACCTATCTATAAATACAAATAAAAACATTACTGCTATTTAGGATACGCAACTGTACCTATCTATAAATACAAATTAAAGCATGACTGCTATAAAGGATAGTACTCATTTGTTTCTGACAGCGGTTATTATTTGTTTTTATTTCTGGAACAAGAAGTCCAGTGCCTGCATGTGGATGCCATGATAAAAGTGGTATGGTTAAGGTTTATGTGTTGGTCATTACACCATGTATTTTGTTCATATAACTTCAAATGAGAACAGCAGAAACTATATATTGTAATTAAATATGTTATTTATTTTTAAATTTTATTTTTTAGCTTACAAAACTACAAAATTAACAAAGTGCAAAATATTCATATTCAGTTTTTCATTAACCCCCTAAACATGAAGTTGTAAATTTGAGGTTACTCACCCTGGACATCAGTGACCGCTATGGTTTCAATAAGTGACCACTATGGTTTCGATAAGTGAACACTGCGGTGTGAAGACACCAGTGCACCACTGTAATTTTCTGGTGAAATTTTAGAAAATAACAATTAAATTGCTTGTTTCAGTTGCAGTTGATTAAATATTGTATACCTATTTTTTAATTGCAATAATATAATCTAGGAGTGTTGGGGTGAGCCTGCAGTGGATACTTATACCCGGAGTGACAGTACTACTACTTCTGCTGTGGCAAGTATTATTCCACTGATGGTATCTTCTATTGCAGAGAATGAGCTAGATTTGGATTTGGCTTTTTGCGACTTTTATCATCGCAGGAATTTTTTTTACGGTATGACCACCTCCTTTTTCTCCTGCATTACTACCATCACTGCCAGCAGATGTCGATTTTAAAAAGAAACAGAAGGAAGAGCTAGAGACCTTTATACATTGTCAAGAAGAAGAAACTTTTGTACAATAACAAGACGAGGAAACAAGAAAGCAATAAGAGCTGAAAACGATGGGCTGTGAACAGAAGGAAGCGAAGGAAAACAGAACTTCAGAAACTGTCAATGTGTGTCAATGTGTGTCTGAGTTAAAACAACTGAGAGGAGTGCATGAAGCCTCTTTGATGAAACCTAAGAGAAAGAGGCTTTCACAATCAAAGAATTCTAAATCTTCAATAATATCGACTAAATCCACTACCACTTAGACGCCAGCAGCGGCAGCAACTACTACAACAGTAGAAGCAGCAGTGGGATCTGGACATGGAAAAGGTTTAAGGCAGTTGCAAATGATGTTGAAAAATCCATGATTCTCTTGTTCAAACCTAGCTGTCCTTTTCAGGGCCATCATATCTCGCAGAAATATACAGCTCAGAATTGCCAAATAATAAAAAAAACACGCTCACAAAACCCCTCTCTCTTCAACAAAGATGTGTGTGTGTGTGAGTGTGTGTGTGTGTGTGTGTGTGTGTCCATAACTTGCGAATAAAAAAAATAAAAAGCATATTAAAACATCGATACATTCACGTTTGGTATATTCTCGAGAATAAGAATTTCAACACATTTCAAACAAATCACAAAAGCCCGGTTTTTTCTTCTTCTTAAGAATGTCTTGCTTTGAATTTCTTAGCTGGAATGGGTTCTTCTGCTTCCTCTTCTTCTGAAATCTCCTTTTCTTCTATTTCTTCACATTCTTTTTGAATTTTCTTAGAGAGAGTGGGTTCTTGTGTTTTTCTGCTTCCGAAAGCTCTTCTTCTTTCTCTTCTTTCACTTTCTTTCAACAATCTGGACACTCTGATGACCAAAAATCCTTTTTTTATGACAATGATAATAGGTGTCTTTCCTTTTGCGTCTGTGCATGATTTCTCCTTTCTTACAGGTTCCTTTTTTGACGTTGTAGACATTCTGTAACCCAATGTCCTTTATCTTGTTAGACATATCAGGTATCTTCGCTTTTATTTTGAGAGGATAAGTCTCGAGTCTCTCCATAGGTCTTGTTCAACTACGATTATTTTTGAATCACTCGCCGTAAGTCACTGACCAGAAGTGTAATCTTGGGTTGCTCTTCCATCTTCAAAGGTTGAATGTGGAACTGAATGATAGTAATCTCTTATGTTTGGTATAGTGTCATCAGCGTATAAAAGCAACATAACATTTAACATCTTTACAAGATCATTATGTTTGGAGGGTTCAGCACAACCTCTACACCCATTTACTAATAAAAGTGATTCTATGTCATTTAGGAATAAGGAGAACAATAACGGAGATACATTTTCCCCTTGTCTTACACCTTTTTCATAGGAGAAAAAAACCCCGGGAAAATTAATTATTTACACAAATATTTCCTTTGTAAGAGTTATAAAGGTAGCATTTCGCAATTATTGTTTTATATTTTTAAATTCGGACTGACCACCAATTTTAAATTTATGAGTTCCAAATATATCAGCTGTTAAATAACTGAATAGATTGATTCGTATTTTTGATGTTTTCTTCCTTGCTCGCTTCGACCAGAGTCATATCTATTGACGTGTGCTCTGTGTTATAGTATCCATAAATTAACTGTGACCAAACGTCAACCCATTTTCTGGTTTCATTTTGAGTGAAATACTTTCTCATTCTAATCGTCAGAGTTCTGTTAAATCTTCCCACTACAGATGCTTTTTTGTCTGAGCAAGTTGAAAAGTACTGTTTTTCCTCTTTCTAGAAATCCATAACTTTTGTTGTACAACTCTTTTCCTTCATCATACTTAATGTTTCTAGGCTTTCTATCTTTGAAAATTTATTTGAAAGCGTCGTGTATATCATCTCCCTTTTTCGTTTTTACTTTTACAGTCCATGCGTATTTTGAGAAGATATCTATCACTATCAAAACGTATTTGTATCCATTGTTGTATTTTTCATACGCTTGCATGTGAACAGTATCTTCCTGCCACTGGTCATCCAGGTGACACACAGAGACCTTTCTATTAGGAAATCTTTTTACACTTTCCTTGTTTAAAGTACAAGTAGATTGTTCAGTTAACCACTGCCTAAGCTCAACATATTTTATTTTCCTTTTATCTTGTTTAATTAGTTTCCATATTTGATTTATATTTATGTAAGTAACTCTACTATCAGGATCATAGTAAAAAATATCTGAAATACTATTATTTTTTTAGTCAATTAAAACGGTATGAAAAGATCCAGCGAATATGTTACAATGGAAATATTGTCTTTAGATTTTATCGAAAAGACAACTAGAAATCACCCACAGTAGGAAATGTTATTTTCAACAGTTTGTAAAGTTTCTTCAATCTTTAGAAAAGTATGTATGACTTCAGATTTATGTCAAATTTTCCCATTCCTATGGTTGATTCGAAAACATCTACTTCATAGACCGAACCACCATGTGCTGTTTTTTTTTAACTTTGTTTTCCTTGAATTCTATCTCTGTCTTTTCTGAATTGTTGTAGACTGACCTTGTAAATTTTGCAAAAACTCTGAGTTGTACTGCAAATTTAGCTGAATACAGATTTGTATATTTACACAAATCAAAAACATAATTTATTCCTTTTCATTGCATACACTTTTAATAATCTTGGTATCAGGATTGATGATGCTTATCTCTATGTTATCATCATTCAATGTGATCTGTAAATCTTCATCTTTTCGAAAACATTGCAGGATATAATTTTGGATACTTTAAATCAACAAATCAAACTTGTATTCTCTTGTATGTTATTTTGTAATACAATTATATATGACCATACATCTATTTCATACAATCTGGTAAACAAATACATATTGCCTCTTGATACTTAAATTGTTGTTTTTATGCTAAACTCATAAAATATTGATATCAACTCTATGAAAATTGTTGAATCTATAACAATATAGTTTTGTGCCATTATTTATATTGATAAAAAAAGGTAATTTTCTTTTGTTTTCTGTTGATTGAAAAAAAAAGAAGAAAAAAATCAATAGCTCAACAGTATGGGCCTAGAGTAAATTTTACAAGTGTTTCAGAAAATCCATCCTTGTGCATTTATGAAATTTTACAAGTGTTTCAGAAATCTGATTACGAAGTACAGACAAAGTCTGGTATCCGTGCTTTTTAAGAAAGCAAGCTTCTTAAACACTCTACTATCATTTCTTTTAATAAATTTTACAAGCATTTCAAAACCAGCCACATATATGTACTTACTTTTGACATTTTCCCTCTCACTCCAGATTTAAATAATGTATACAATAAACCATTCTTAAAAACAAACAGAAAGCCTTTTGAAAGTCTTCAAAAACACAATAAATCCCTTTACTATTGCTGATATACATATTTATAAGACTATGGTGTATAAATATTACATTAAGAAGTTTCTTAAATCCAAACTGAGAATCAAAAATTGTATCTTATGTATTAATTCATTAATCTTTGATTAAAAATGCCTGGATAAAATCTTTGAAACCCAACTCATTAGGATAATACTTTGATAATATCTGGATTCAGAATTATTCCCACCTTTAAATATTTGATCACTCCCTCACTTGAAGACTATGAAAATAATGACTATCAAATATTGCATTACAACATTTACTTAAAATAGGACAAAGTGTATCTTGTCTGACAGTAAAGAGTTCAATGATCATCTCATCAATACTGTCTGACTTATTTCATTTACGCTTTCTAATAATGATTCAACACCCCAACAAAAACAACAACAAAATCCGGTTTTACACTAATCTGTGTGCTTATTCAGTTCCTATGTCTGGGCCTTCTGTGCTGAGAGGACATGGTCACATCCCACTTCAAACAAAAGACAGGGTGTAAAAACTAGGGTTGCTATGTAGCTTTTGCAAATTATCCTTGCTTTCATTGGCATTTAAGAAATAAAATACATATGTCAAAGAAATCAGCACATGTGGCACAGAAAATCTATATATATGTGACCCAGGACTTGTGTCATGTACCAATGTGTGTGTTCGTCATGAGTGAGTGAGCGAGTGAGTGAGCGAATGAGTGATTGATCGCGGTGCATGATTCCTGGGCTTCACGAGTACTAACATCGATTCCCCGCCAAACTAACAAAAGCCTCTGGCATTCCTACTCTGGTTCTTTAGACGGACAACATCTCGAGCAGTACAATTCATGAATATGAAAAGCACTTGTCTTTCATGCAAATGAAAGACAAAGGATTGAATATAATTTGAAAAAATTATACCATTCGAGTCTGGTAAGGTATCATTTGTATTTTTTTGTGATAAAATTATAAATACCGGCGTGTGGGTGGTGTATTGTGTATTGTATTTGTGTCGGTTATATTCTGTATTGTATTTGTCTTGTATATTAAGTATGTGCTTTGTATTGTTTTAGGTTTATCTCGTACCATTTCATCTGGTAATAAATCCCACAACTAACAAGCGAGTGTTATCATTTCAACCCAAAATAAGACATAGCTTACATATATCTCGTTTTCATCATATTTTTGCTGTAAATTATCCCACTATATTGCAATATTTTCAAACACAAGAGACCTTTTGAAAAGCAATTTAAGCAATAGAGGCTGGAGTTCTACAGAAATCATCAGTTTAACAATGTAAATTTTGATTGCAAACAAATCAGAGCTTTGCCATTATCTATCCATATATCCGCAGCTGACAAAAACTCAGCATAATGCAGAAAAAAAAATGCATAGTCATACAAAGACAGGGATGTTGCATCTAATGTGTAATGTATACTTGTGTCCCTCAGGAGCAGATTCACCTGGGGTGGCCGATGTGGTTTCATCAATCATCTTTTTGCAAGACAAAAGCTTTGGGATATCCACACCTCTATTAGGAAATAAAATACACACATCAAAGAAATCAACAGAAGTGGCACAGAAAATTAGTTTACACAATGCTGCAAAGGCACAAGAAAGGTGGTGTAGGTCTTATGTTCTTTCTCTCTCTGCTCTAAGCTATGGCAAAGATCAGGGTTTGATGTAACATTTCCAGACTATTTATTTACTCAAGAATAATTTCTGTAACTATATATAATCCACAGAAGCTTATTGGGTGCTTTAAGAGGAATTTATTGCATGTGAGTTAAAAAATGTTTAGAACATGGATGATCTTATAGATAAATAACAAAAATAATGACATAATTTAACTTGAAAGCAGTCATCAAGCATGTTGGTGTAAATGATATATAAATCAGATCAGTGAATTTACAGAAATATATTGTTTTGAAATTGTATATTGCTTACTTGCTCAAGAATAATATCAAGTATTATTAGAATAATATCAAGTATTATTATTATTATTATTATTATTATTATTATTATTATTATAAAAGATTCCAAAAATCTGAAGAATAAAAAAAGAAAAAAAAACAACCAAAAAACAAACAAACAATATTTATATAATTTTAATGTACCTATATTTCTATGCACAAGTTTTATGATTAATGTCTTATCTGTATCCCTGAAATCCTTAATCTTTTTGGCTGTCAAGTAAAAATACAACTGATATTTAGGGCCCGCTGGGTCAGATATCGGCGGCAGCATGGCTTTGTACTAAAGTAAAACAAATACAGGAAAAATCAATATACTCTTATATTTGTTGTTTCAGTGTTTATATGTACTACAGATGCAAACCTATGAAATATAGATCAATAAAATAATTAAAATTTTCTAAACAAAAGAAATTCTGAAATGTTGCCACAGGCAAGGTGGAGGTAATTTTCTGCAAAGTCCTCTCAAGGTCAGTGTATTACAAGTGTGTGAACTGGGGTCCTGCTAGTGTATGTCACTTGACAGAGGTCTGTGATCCTCCCAATTATGTGCAAAACACACAAGTCAATCAAATATAACTTTAGTCTTTCACAAAATGTTGACCCCAGAGACATGTTCTTGTGCAACAGCAAAACAAAATTCAGTATAAGAGAAGCATATAAATGCCTTTCTTGAGGTTAACCTCTTGATGTATGTGGATTTACAATGTCCTCCTAATGTAGGTAATAATTGTGTGTGTGTGTGTGTGTGTGTGCGCGCGTGTGTGTGTGCATGTGTGTGTGTGTTTGTGTGTGTGTTTGTTGTAGCTAAAGTAGGTAAATATGTAACAATATGTTCATAAAGCAGACCTGTAAAACTTGACCTTTATAAGCATGTTGTCTTTAAATGCATTCAGTTGCTGTAGAAAGTTTGACTGCATGCCCTCAAGGAAAGTTGCATTTTGATGCTGCAGGGGCTGATAATAAACTGTAAGGTACAGCTTACAAGTTGCCACGATGTTGATACAGTTCACAGATGAAATGTCAATGGTCAGATTCAAACATTTCCTGTAGTATCACTGATGACATTAAACGGCACCCAAAATAGATCATATAGAAATATCATACTAAATGAAACAAATGTATTAAAATACATGATTTATTTGGAGATATATGTTAAGTTTTAGCTATACATGTATTAACATGAAAGTTTGGATGTTAGAATAAAGACCTTTGACTTTGTACATTTGTTGTAAATACGCATTCATGCAATTTTCATACCTACTTATGTTACAGCTACAATATATCATAAAATGAAGAGGTATAGGATGTTCCATTTGCAATTGCATTGACATTGATGTGCACAAATGGGGATGGGGGGGGGGTCTTATTGTATAGTCATATTGCCAATTACATCTTTCTCTCTAACTGTCCAATGTTAGTCCTTCACTCTTTATCAACTGTAAAGTTTTTTAATTATTAGGTCACCTCATCTCATCTGAAATCTGGAGCCATGCAGTTATGCAAATTGACATCAGAGAGCAAAGTGATTTCAGTTTGATAACTGACAGTATTTCTTCCATAAAAACGCTTTGGGACCAGTATAATAATTTGTCAAAAAGTATGGGGTGGACTTATTATAAAAAATATCCTAGTAAACACTTGCCAAATCTGTGTAAACATTAGGTAGGTTTATTACCATACATGTGCCTAACATCTGATAAAATATGGTAAGTTCTTTTAAACATACCTTTAGTAGACGTCATAGATATGTTGCATTGAATGATACAAAGAAGCACTGCATTTTTTTAATCAAGAGGTCAAAGGTCAAGGTCGCTTTGATCTGACAAGAGGAAAGTAGTTTTTGAATGATAAAATTATTACTTTAGTTCAACTAAAATAAACCATTACCAACCTTAAGAGGTGGTTTGCTTTTGATATTGACAATGTTGGATTCAGATGTTCAAGGTCAGGTTGGTACTACAAATAAAGGCAATGGCCATAGTATGTATCCTATATAGTGCATACATGATAGATAATTTGCAGATATGTATTATTCCATTAAAAAAATATAACAACTTATTTATAGGATTTTCTATGCTTTTCAAAATCATAATATGCTTCATGCATATTTACATCAGTTATTTTTTTGTGGAAAATAATTCTTATACTCTTATAACTGACATATGCACACATATTTTTCTGAAGTGAAAAATGTTTACAATTTGCAAAGTTTGACTCGTACATGCATAAGGTAACAAAAGTCTTATTTTCACTATTTTATTTATCTATACAATTAATTGTACAAAAGATAATTTAACTGCAACATTTGTACCTATCAAAATGTTTGACAAGACATCTGCTGAATAAATACAACCATAAAATGAGTGTTGTCAAGGCAATTGTGACATAACAAGTGATGCATATCATGCTATGTTTTTAACATGGTAATAAAGGTGTCTCCATAAAACAATGACTACACTCTATTAGTATTAGTCACAAAAATGATATTTTTTAAAGTAAAAATGAGAATGGAAAATAATGAGTGTTAATAGAAAGAGATAACCTTGTTTTTTAGACTAAATAACTGTAGGTTGATCTAATGATACAAAACTGGAAAAAAGTAATGACAAAACTTTGCATTATGCACTGCTCCAATAGACTGAATACATATTCTCAACAAGAGATGGAAGCAATCTCAGAGATATGCGGTTTTTAACAAATTGTATCACCCTCACCCCTCTGTGTTACATTCTGGATTTTAATCCTTCATTGTCATCTACCCATCCTACTGAAACACCATACCAAAAATGATCACCCTTCCTGAATCAGTGTAGATGGAGTTCAAGTTACAAGGTAGAGCCTGTATTACTTATAAAAATATGACCCCCACACATTTCTCACCAGAGGTTTGTATCCAGAATCTGAAATCTTTATTGTCATATACTCATCCTCCTAAAACATTATGCTAAATATGATCTCAGTCAGTGTAGAGATGAAGTTACAACCGAGTGACAGTAGGATGGATGCAAGGACAAATTGACAGACAGACTAAATGGACAGACATGACCCATCAATATATCCACAAAAGCATGAACTATGATGCAGCTGAAATTTTTAAATTATCAAAGTACATGCACACTGAAGATTATAACTTTACATTATCATCACCACTTATCAGTGCTAGAATATACTTAATGAAAAAGAGTAAGGAGAGGAAAGCCTTAATCTGATTATCAAAACATGCTTCTCATATCGCAGTTGGTAATATAAAATTTTTAGAACAAAATAAAGAACTTTTAAAGACTAACATTGTGTATTAAACAGCTATCTATTGACTCCCAAATCAGACTGTCATACAAGGGAGATATATAAAGTTTAAGATTCAATATCCTCATGATATATATGGAAATATAATAAACTGATTCATTGATGATATGTGAACTTATATAATAATAATATTATGTTAATAATAATAATAATAATAATAACAAAATGAATTTCTGCAAGATTCACCTTGACCTGCCATAAATGAAATAACATGAAAACTGAAGGACAAATCAAACAATTTTAAAGCTTACTGCATTTGAATCATGTGATCAATGGATTCAGCATTTCTCAGTCTAACAGTTTCAATTATACAGTTATACAAAAATACTGGAAATGTATCGATGAATTTATCTAATAAGATATTTAAAAATACAACTTTGGTTTAAAATTGGCTATACGATAAAAAATGTTTACAGACATCTTATTTTATTCTGGGTCAAGGTACAGCAAATTCCTAACCCAATGGTGGGATTTCCCTATCCCACACAAATACATATGATGGATTATTTTTCTCATTATCTAACTAGAAAAAAGGTGGTGGTAAAAAAAGATGGCAGATCATAGGTTTTGTAATATTTTTAGTTCATCAGATACAGCATACAAATTTAGTTCATGACACAAAATTTTATAACATGGATTACTTTATAAGCAGGACAAATTGGTCTTTTTCATATCAAAACCTTTAGACATATTGCAGGCACACATGATACCATAAGCATAATGTAGTGCCACTGAGTACAATCATGTAGGATAGACATATCCTACATGGCTTTCTCACATGGGCAAACTGTGTTACACATATGTATACAGCCACCAATCTCCCTCATGCGCTACAAAATGCAGTGATGAGAGAGTCTTGAGTGGGACCTTTCATTCATGTGTGAGTGGGATTTAGAATGCAGATGAAACATTTAGTTGTGCAACTAAAATGGACATCTCTCTTCATATGCTTCAAATTTAAAAAAAAAACACTAAGAATGTGATTTGATCAATTTATCACTTTTTTTGTCTGCAAACACAAATTGCTAAATGTGAAGCTTTGGTAGTAATATTTCTTGTGAAGTAAAGTCATATCTGGTCGAGTACAATTCAGCGTCAAGTAAAGTCATATCTGACTGAGTACAATTCAGTGTCAAGTAAAGTCATATCTGGTCGAGTACAATTCAGTGTCAAGTAAAGTCATATCTGACCGAGTACAATTCAGTGTCAAGTAAAGTCATATCTGACTGAGTATGATTCAGTGTCAAGTAAAGTCATATCTGAGTATGATTCAGTGTCAAGTAAAGTCATATATGACCGAGTATGATTCAGTGTCAAGTAAAGTCATATCTGACTGAGTATGATTCAGTGTCAAGTAAAGTCATATCAGACTGAGTCTGATTCAGTGTCAAGTAGTCATATCTGACTGAGTACAATTCAGAGTCAAGTAAAGTCATATCTGAGTATGATTCAGTGTCAAGCAAAGTCATATCTGACTGAGTACGATTCAGTGTCAAGTAAAGTCATATCTGAGTATGATTCAGTGTCAAGTAAAGTCATATCTGACTGAGTATGATTCAGTGTCAAGTAAAGTCATATCTGACTGAGTACGATTCAGTGTCAAGTAAAGTCATATCTGACTGAGTATGATTCAGTGTCAAGTAAAGTCATATCTGACTGAGTACGATTCAGTGTCAAGTAGAGTCATATGTGATTATGATTCAGAGGTAACAGACTTGTAATATATAACAACCAACATGCATGCATACTCTATCAGATATCACTTTATTTCACAAGAAATATCAGCACCAAATCTTTACATTTAGCAAAATTGTCTTTCAACGATAACAAAGGAAAAATGACAAAGAGGTAAAATCATATTAATATTTTTTTAAAACTTGATATCTAAAATGGAGATGTTGGTTTTAATTTGACAATGAAATGTTTCATCAACATTCTAGAACCAATCATGCATAGCTGAAAGGTCCCACTCATTGTTTTCCTTGTTGCAGCATTCTGCAGTGCATGAGAGAGATTGGTAGATGTGTGTATAGGAATGAGAGAATAATATGTCTGACTGCAAGGTTGCAACAATTGTTCTCATGCTAAACCCTAAATTCTGACATTGTATTGGTCAATGCTTGGATGTCTGAGCCAATTAAATATCAGAACTTCTGCCGATAGTAGAGTTTGAGCATGAGAATGTTTTTATAACCTCCAAGACAGGGTCTTCAGTAGCACAGTCACTCTAAATTAGAACATTTCAAAGGCACATTGTACATAATACTGTGAGAAAATGTCAATTATCAGGAGTCATAAGGAGATAATTCTCCCTGTGACATAGTACTACAAAGATCAAAGTGTGACATCTTAAATTTCCCCATGACATCGTGCCATAAAGATCAAAGTGGATATTATATATCTCCCTGTGACACAGTGCTATGAACATTAAAATGTGACATCTTGAATCTCCCCATGACAAAGTGCCATGAAATCAAAGTGTAACACCACTACTCTCCCTGTGACATAGTTTCATGAAGAGTTCAGTGTGACAGCATGACTCTCCCTGTTACATAGTTCCATGAAGATTTCAGTGTGACAGCATGACTCTCCCAGTGGCATAGTTCCATGAAGATTTCAGTGTGACAGCATGACTCTCCCTGTTACATAGTTCCATGAAGATTTCAGTGTGACATCATGACTCTTCCTGTGACATAGATCCATGATGATCAAAGTACACCACTGTTATTTTAGACATATTTTCCAAAGTGTATTAGACTTGAGATAATTGACTTTTACTGGCATCATGTCAGTCGACCCAGTACAACTCAATTCTTGAGACAGTAAAATAATTATCAAAGTCCTCCCAAAATTATCATATGGCTAATAGCAAATTGTATAAGAATGAAAGTAAAAAGAAGTGATGTATTATAATAAATAATATACTATATTATACATTCATGACTATCATAAATTGGAAGCTATTGGGTGTTTCTATGATTTAACATCTCCTCCACCTCCTCTTCCATGGCTACCTGCTGAGGCTTTCCTTGGACTGACACTCCCATTTCCTGAAATAAACATTGTAAATTAGTTATGCAGTGGAATGTGTAATGTACCTCTTAATAACAGATTATAAATAATAATTCCTTCATCAATTTGTCAAAATGAATGTAATCATCATTTTGTCTAATATTACTAGATTGATAACATAAGTATATTAGTCAAAATATTTCATCCAGACCAAATTCCCAACTGCATCAGTCAAATGAATTGTGATAATGCTGACATGAATAAAGATTGTCATGGCCCAGTTCTAAAAATTCTTGCAATAGCAGATGCAAGAGTAACAAATCTGGTACTTGTATTAACTATAGCTGATTCAGGAACAATTTGCAGTTGACCTTACAGTACAGATTTCAATGAAAAACATAAAATTGGATCCAGTGAACTGATTTATTTCAATGGGTATCATTTATTTTTGGTGTGGGGAGCGGGTTGTAAAAAATGACATTTATGTCAATACTAAAACCATGGATTGGGGAAGGTGTCCTATTGTTTCCAAAGAAAGATTATTGTTCACTGGATTATTTTATTTTAATTCCTGGTCTGTAGTAACAACAAAATCCACAAAAATTGTTTCAGAAGATTAGAAGAAAATAATACTGCACTGTCTCTAACTTGTCATACTCTCAAATTTTGTATACACCATCAATCCAGAGAAATTATAATTATTATTTTCTCCTCAAATATTTGGTACAGATAATTGTTTTCTTATTAAAAGTTTGCAAATTTTAAAGGTACCATATGTATTTGCTTATAAGTCGAGTCCAATTGCAAACTGCACAGACCCTGATCTGCCATTGAATAATGCACTGGCATATCTGGGTCTATGTAGTTTGTTAGAATCAGTAGAACAAACAACACAGGCCCTAATCTGCCAGCGCATTATGCAACAGCAGATAAGGGTCTATGTTGTTTGCAGTTTGCAGTTGGACTTGACTTATAAGTGAGTACAGACATTATCTAAGAAAAATCCAAATTAATTTTGTTTTCCTGTAATTATTGTAACACCTAAAAAAAAGGAATACAAACTGTATAAAAAATGATGGACAAACCAGTACTCTCATAATAAATAGATCCAAACATATAAATACAGTTCTTCTACAATGTAAAAAACAAAATGGGCTTACATTAGGGATGGCCTATGGTAAGGGGGACAAAATGGGAAAAAGATGCATCACCTTTAATGCAGGGTATGGTCAGACTTCCATCAAAGGATGGACTCTCTTGTCAAGGTACTTATAAGAGAGTAACCACTGCTTATTCAACAAAAAGTTGCAGGTATGTTATTGACTGAGTAGATGAATCTGTGGGTACTGTTTTTCAGAAAAAGTAATGCAAGCACGAGGTTTGCAAGGGGATTTGTTTTTATGAGTAAACACTTTATTTTTGAGTTAGATCATTCCCTTGTACCAGAAAAAAGTGATTATGTTTCCTTTTGTCTGCTCGTACATAGGAAAACACGCAACCTTGCTCTGTCATGGTTAGATGGCACTATGATAAAGGAAGAGGTGTATAAAAGTCAGTGATAATACTAGCACCAAAGAACTGTTTACCTAGCTGCGTTTTTTTTTTTTTTGTTTATTTGGGGGGAGGGGGGGGGGGCGGCGGATCTTAAATTTTCTTCAAAGGCACCAAAACATGTAAAATTATAAACACACAAAAACTTTTATGTTACTAATCAGCATTTAAAATTAAATTTAAGGTTGATATCACCGGTGAAATGCTGGAGTATCACTGCAAGGCAACTGATCAACTGCATGTTTACCAGATTTAAGCTGAGCAACACATCTGTGGGGAGGTGTGAGAGGGTTTTATAGTACTGGTAATGTGATTGGGTGAGTATTCTCTGAGAAACATAATTTACTAAAAAATTGACATTCTCCTTTGAATACATTCCCCAATTACATTAATGTTAGTAGAATAGGTAATAGGAGGAGGAAATGCTGAGCATCCAACCTCCACCACAGGCCCCCTTTGAGGGAAGAATGGTTGGATTCCCTATTTGAAGGATAACCCATTCTCCTAACATGAGAATAGCACAACTGACGGTCATGTAACCCATGATGACCATACACAGATAAGAAGAAAATAAACTATTTTTCTTACTGATAAAAATTCCAGGCAAATCCAGCAAAAGCGCTAAACCCATGCCTGCGAGGAGGTTGTTCTGACATCATATGGACTGCAGCCACTGGACCAGGGCCATCGCTAGTTTGCGCTGAACGAAATGGCACCCCGGGCAAGCGGCACCTTAGGGGCCCCCCAGTTGAAGAAAAGTACTGCAAACTCAGCGAAAAGCACCCCTTCAAGCTTGGCGCCCCAGGCAGTCGCCCATATCACCTGCCCCTTACAATGGCCCTGCAGTGGACCCACCAAATTTAATTCTCATCTCTGCAAAGGTAGATCACCAAGATAAAAACTTGAGAAGGTTAACTGTGCATGCAAGCCAATAGCTTCTATCATGTCTGTGATTGAAACATTACATTCAAATGCAAGGCTTGCAGAAATTTCTCTAATCTCATGTGCTGAAATCTTCATGAGGCAAATCTGATCTTCAAAGACTTCAGAGTATGCAGAGCATATTACCCACTTCAGCCACGATCCTAGGACTTGAGGGATTATATCCTCTTTCTGAGTCTTCTCCAGAAGAAAGAGATATTGTCATGCCCAATGACTTTTCTCCATCCAGTTCAAGTAATGCTTGAGAGTAAAGACAGGGTCTGGCATTGCCACCTCTCTTGACATATTGATCGAAGAGAGAGAGAGAGAGAGAAAGAGAGAGAGAGCATATGACCATTTATTGATTGCCCACTGATGGCAACCTATTCTTAGCTACAAAGTCTGGTGGCATCATTAAAACCACTGAATCATCTGATCTGAAATGGAGATAGTTTGGGTTCATTGAAAGGGCATGCAACTCCAATGTCCAAAGAATTTTTTTTTCAGACACAGGACCAGGGCAAGTGACTTGAAAAATCACAAGCTCTAACTAAAATTTCACTAGCCCTGATTCCAATTCCATGTCCCCAAAAGGGCCCTATATTTTTACTCCTACTCTGATGCAACATTGAAATTGCTGTACTTTAAATATGAAAATAAACAAAAGTCATATTAAGTTCACTTGTGTTTATTCGCCTCTCAAAATATTTCACATAAAGCAATGTTTTCCTCCAGGTCCTGATGTCAACTATCCGGAACATTTTTAGGGAATTTGGAGCAGGGAAGAGCAAAAATGAGACAGATATATCAACACTAATTAATGATGGTAACCATGTTTATGATCCAGATGACATTGCAAATATTTTCAATGAATTGTTTGTAAACACTGGCTCTAAAATTACAGAACATAATTTGGAATCAAAAAGTGTTTGTTCCACAAAACTTTCCAAATGATACTAAATTTGAAATTCTGGAAATGAGTTCCAAGTTTGTTTTTAATTACCTAAAAAACATGGATGTTTCTAAATCTACAGGATTTGACATGATAGGTCCAAGACTTCTTAAGACAGCTTCATCTGCTATTGCTGATGATATTACCTTTCTATGTAATCACAGTTTGAGAACAAGTCAATTTCCCCAATCTTGGAAAACTGCCAAAGTAACACCACTGCATAAAGCTGAATCAAAAGAAGATGTAAACAACCATAGACAAATATGAATCCTTCCATCTTTTTCAAAATTACTAGAAAAGCATGCAGACAGTTCTTTTATGAACTATCTCAACAATCACAAACCGCTTAATGAAAATCAATCTGGTTTTCGAAAAGATCATTCTTGTGAAACTGCACTTGTCTCTGTGATTGACAAGTGGCTGAAAGCCTTAAAAGAAGGAAAGTTACATGTAGTATGCACTGTAATGATTGATTTTCAAAAGGCTTCCAACCTTGTAGATCATGAAATTCTTCTTGAAAAGTTAAAAATCTATCAATGTAGTGAAGATACTCTTAAGTGGTTCAAATCCTACTTGAGCAATAGATCTTGACTGGTAACATTAAATGAACACCTATCTGAAAATAAAACCATAAGTTGTGGAGTAACACAATGTTCTATCTTAGAGCCCTTGTTATTTGGTCTGTTCATTAATGACCTACCCATGAAAATAGGAGATGCCATCTCATCAACAGATATGTATGCTGATGACACTACCTTGTCTGATGCTCAAAGTAATCAAGCTGAACTTGAAAAGAACCTTCAAACTACTCTCAACAGACTTCAAATATGGTGTAAGGAAAATAGTATGATCCTCAATACAGACAAAACAAAAGTCTTGTTGAGAACTACACTGCAGGGCAATCTGATATGCTGCATGTTCTCTGTGATAATATTGATCTGAAAATTACTTGTTTTGATAACATTCTTGGAATATTTGTGGACAATAACTTGCAGTGGTCTCATCATATAAATAATATTTCAAAGAAAATTAACTCTTATCTCTGACTCCTAAAGAAAATGAAGGCCTTTATTCCATTACAGTACAGAATTACTTTTACAAAAGTTACATTCAAGCCATTCTTGACCACTGTAATATAATTTGGGTGAATATGTCTACTATAAATATGAGAAAAATTTCCAGACTCCAGGAAAGGGTATGTAAAATAATTCTTGCTCAGCAAATAGATAATGTTTAGATTGCAATGCTTACAATCAAAGTGTTACCAGTGCATAAAATAATATTCTTGAGAAAGGCCAAAATGATGTATAAGGTCTCTACAAAATCTGTCCCCATTTACCTGAACACCATTTTCCATCAAAGAGAATCTACTGGTGCCCCAAATCTAAAATCATTAAAAGGTCACAATTTCAAAGTATCCAAGCCTAAAATGGAGCTATTCAAAAATAGCTTTCAATTTTCAGGTGCTCTTGCTTGGAATAACATTCCTCATGATATTAGATCAACTCCAAGTATCTCTTCCTTCCACAGTAGGTGTATTAGATGGATGAAATCATATAAAAAAATATGGGGCACCTATTAAAGTATAGGTTACACCTGTTTTTTACTTCTGCAGCAATGTAGCATTTATTTCAATGGTTATTAATGTATTCTGTATTTGCATGTGTGTGTGTGTGTGTGTGTGTGAACATATTATTAATTTGTATATACATGTACATAATAGAGGCCTCAAGGTAGATTAGTTCTTATCTGTAACTAATTAAGTCACCTTCCGAAAATAAAGTCTTCTTCTTCTTATTATTATTATTATTATTACCCTCTCTGACTGTCCATACCAGCAAGACAAGCCTTGGCACCTGCCCGGCCACTGATTCAACCAGTGAGTCATTTGTTCATGGTTTATCCATTGGAAAGATACCATGACACGCTTAGAGACAATGGCAATGCCTTGTCCATGCCTCCAGAAAAGTTCTATGTGGACATGTTAGACCTAGCATTGCTAGCCATTTTTCGAGTGGCTTAAAAATCAGGCAGCGATCATGCATGGGAGTCTATGGCCAGGATTGCCAAGGTCATCAACATGGCTACACACCATTCTATGGCTAATGCCCTGAGAGCTTCAGCTAACTTAGAGTTAGTGAGACAAAACATGTATCTTTGCTCATCATCACTATATCGACATCATCCCTTCGCTGCCCATGCTAAATCCTTTGGGTCACTGTTACTATTTGGAAGTAGAACAAGAGATGCTGAGGCAGGCAGCACAGGAACTGCCTCTCAAAACTTACCTTGCTGGTTTCAACAATGTTCAGGCTGAATCAATCTCAGCCTCAACAGAGAGATGATCATCAGCAAAGAGACATGAGACCAAATACTGTCATACAACAACAAATTCGACCTCAGAATATCTTCCCATTGTCTATATGGTATGTAGATGGAAAAGATCCATTTTTTCATCTTTTCTTGAGGGCTGGATTTGGGAGTTAGCGGAGTTTATATTCCTAATGTTAATGTGATCAAAGAATGTATTTAAAGGAGAAATGGTTATGTTTACATAATTAGGGGTCTAAGCAATCCACAACCACAACAAAATTCAAAGGGTTATGTATGCAACACATACCAGTAGTTAAATATGAATATCCCCCTGTGAGAACCATTACATTAAAAAGTGCAGAAAACAGTGCTCTGCCACCAGCTGTCTATTAAATAAAAGCTGAATGAGTATTTAAACAATCATCAAATTTGCAATGGTTAAAGATCACAGAATAATTTCTTTATCAGATACATTAATAAGGTACATTGGCAAGTACATTTGTTCACTCTGACACAATTATTGAGCTGACATTGGAATTCTGACACAGAAAGCACTGAGGCCAATTTAAGGCTGGTTGTAAATTGTAACAATGTCATAATGTGTCATATACCATAATACTCACAAGTCCAACTGCAAACTGCACAGACCCAGATCTGCCATTGCATAATGTGCTGGCAGATCTGGGTCTATGCAGTTTTTTTTTTAGCAGTAATCAGTAGAACAAGCAACAAAGACCCTGATTTGCCAGTGCATTATGTGATGGCAAGTCAGGGTCTATGTTGTTTGAAGTTGGACTTAACTTATAAGCGAGTACATACGGTACTCTACGTTGACTTTATAATTTTCTTTCACAGCACTGTTCTTGTAATTATTAAAACTGTATGAAAACAGTATCTTTATGATTTAATAATATACAAAAGGTGTAGTCAAATCATCATGCATCCAATCTCTGCCAGTGCTTTAAATTCATAGCACTACAACACAATGAGATAAAAAGTATCGTTAAAATGATGATGTAATAATGCAATGTCATCTTTTGATGCACAGTAAACATTTCTATTACAAAAGCAGACATTTTTAAGAATAAGTTGAACTTTGGGCAAGCAACCACTGGATCAAGTAATAAAATTCCTCAAAACATTACTAGTATGCTCTGAAAACTTCAAGTTTAGGATTGTTGAGCATGCAAAAGGGCATGTGGCGCTTCTGAACACTACTGCTAATATTTTGATATTTTTAAAATTTTTGATGAATTATTCTAAAATATGGTGATATACAATATATCTGGTGCAAATGCCATTACCAGCTTGAACAAAACACCATATTCATATATATCACATTGATCAGGACTGGAAAAGACAAGCAATTTTCAACTAGTCAAAATGATACTGAAATTGCACAAAGTCCAATTATTCCAAGATATTTTATAGATTCACACAATCAGGGGTGGGATCAAATGATGACATCCCATTTGCAGATGGTTACCAAAGGGCAATAACTACAAAGATTCATGAATTTTCACCCAGCATGTACAGACACATGGATGAATAGACAAATGTACATACCGAGGGTATCACCATCTAGTCAACATTTTTTGAGAAAAAAAAGTGATAATTAATCTGAGCATTAATAATCTGGTCTCTCGAGACAGATGGCCTTCCAAAGCAGTGGTCTTTCAAGTCAGTTTTTTGGTTCTTAGATGTTATAAGCTATATCATGGAAAATTAGTATGCAAATAGAGGAACTTAATTTAACTCAAAATATACTCATTTTTACAAAATGTGCAAAAAAAATTGGACTTTGAGCTTGAGATTCTTATTGTTTATACGCACTTATAAGTTGAGTCCAACTTCAAACAACATAGACCCTGATCTGCCATCACATAATGCCAGTGGTGTACTAACGGTAAATGGCACCCGGGGTGATGTTGATGGCCCAATAGGCCAGAATATGAGGCCCGAATTTTTATCAGTCTTTTTGGCACCCCAAGACCTATGCCGACCGAGGCAACCCCATTTGCCCCCCCCTCCCCCGTTAGTATGCTACAGCATAATGCACCTGTAGATCAGGGTCTATGTTGTTTGTTCTACTGATTACTTCTAACTAAATGCATAGACCCACATATGCCAGCACATTATGTGATGGCAGATCTGGTCTGTGCAATTTGCACTTGGACTCAAAAGTGAGTATATACGGTGCCCAAAAACATTTGAGAATCTGGGGACTGATACATCATATGGCTAGTATATGCCTTGATTGAGAAATCTCTAAAGATGCAAGGCTGTAGATGAATAGTGCTGACTGATTTTTCAAACAGGTTTGACCATTTCTGTATGTTATTCATCTTGTTGATTTTTCAACAAATTAATGGTAAAACTTTTGTAAACGTCCTAAATTATCCAAACAATTTCGTGTGTGTATTTGAATTACACTGTCATGCTTATAATCCCTTTCATATGTACATATTTAATTTTTAAAGCTACATAAAGTTTGTGTGGTTCGTTACGGTAATACTAGTGTTACTGTTTGAAAGTGAATTTAAATACAGATTGCAGTGAGAATGCCTGCATGGATTTTATACATTCACTGAGCTACTTAATCTATATTTCTACTAGTTGTCATAAGAATTATGCTTAATGATTTGTCCTTCACTGAGACCTGTATGGTGGACCCTCACTATAAAGCCCTTCAATATAATACTGACCCTTATATCATGCAGGTATTAATGTGAATCACATCACATTGTCTTAAAGTTTGTTTCTATAACAGTTACTGCTACTTAGTTCATTTCATTTGATTATAGTTCCTGGTTGATGACAGCCAATCATAATTAAGTTTCATATCATTGAATGCCGTGCCTTTGAAGAATTTATGTTGTTACATATACCCCTTTATGACACATCCTTTTTCATATATACCTCAGTATACAGTGACCTCATTTACAATGTAGCACACAGTCTAAACTGCATATACCTCATTATACAGTGACCTCATTTACAATGTAGCACACAGCCATAACTGTATATACCTCAGTATACAGTGATTTCATTTACAATGCAGCACACAGCCTAGATTATATATGAAGTTAAAATAAAAAAATTTCCACAACCTAATTTGCTGAAGCCTATCTTCGTTCTCATATAACTATGAATGCCACGGATACAAACCTGATGTTCTGATTATAAACATCATTAAATATTTAATTAAAAAAAGTCCTAGTTTAAACACCATTGAATTTGAAAACAAAGTCATGATATAAAAAAGGTTGACTGGAAATACACCTGAAATTTTTTGAAAGAATCCATGAATAGCAGAATGGAGATGCATAGCGCAGAACAGTACATATTAGAATGTGGATACAACACCCATAACTGCAATACAGTATCATCCAAGTCATGGGCAAACAGATACCATTTTATGGTCCATACTTACAATGAGATGTCAAGGAATGCCATTATTGTCCTATTAAAAACGAAAGTCATTATGACTATTGCTATGACTATTATAATTATTGTTATTATTATAAGCGATATGTGAATGGTCTCGTCAGAGTATGGTTTATGTTGTATGAAGTATAAAAATAGGTCACATTAACCAGATCTTGGCACCATGCAGGACCCTAAAGTTGCATCAACATGTAAAGTTTCAGGAATTACTGTCAGTCTCAAAGACCAATCTAGGGTCAATAACTTTCAAATGTAATCAACTAAATGACAATATTTGTACTACTGACAATTTTGATTACAATTATTCACAGTTAGGTAGAGTTGTGAAAATTACAGTACTTTTAGAATGCAATCAATTAAATGAATTCATCTTGTAGTAATCAGAAAGTAATATTGATTATAAGGTATATTTGACTGTAACTAATTAGATCAAAATTACTTGTAGTAAAACAATATCTAATTACCCATAACATATGATTATATAAAAATCAAGCATCAATTACTGTAACAGATGATTACAACATACATGTTATAAGTTCATAAATACAATGCCAGAGATCAACTTAATACAATGCCAGAGATCAACTTAAAAAATGCTGGAGATTGGACAAAAAAAGCTGGAGAATTTACCAAAAGTCATAAATCATCTCCTGCAGCTGACATTAGAAATTATTTACCTATTCACGTACAACAAAAAAAGAATTGTTTAACTTCCAAATGTGTGTGTGTGTGTGTGTCCAGTTTTGGAGCATCATATATTTCAGAGTGTCCATTTTATTTTGTTGTTATCACATGATAACATGCATCTGGTGATGCAATTTTCTGAAGTTTAGTTGACAGTAGTTTAACACTTTGCTGCAAGTAAACAAAATGCTTCGAGTTCATCTAGATGTCACAAGTATACACATTATGAATAAAATCATGTGACTTGCTATTTCTCCCCCCTTTGCAGTTTTTTTCTTCCTGCGGAAGTTTAGTAATAAAAAAATAAATAATTATCAATTTTGCTATTTAACTGAATGCTTTTTTAATGCAGTTTTGAATAAAGAAAATGAGAGTAATCTATTATAATGAATGAAAGCCACATACATATTTTTTTAGAGATAAAAATCAATAATTAAATTTTGCTTAATCAACATTTAAGTAATTATAGAGAGAAATATGTATGAAACTTTTCAAACCTTGTTATAAATGCATTACATGCAGTTTTCCATGATTTTTAGAATGGTGGAAAACTGCATCAAGACTATTGTTTGTATGACCCAGACGCTATAACTAAAGCATACATCAATGTTAAGGAGAAAAAAATGCTAGTTAAAAGAAAGCGTCCAGGTTGCACAGTGTTCCTGAAATTTTAGTGGACACTGACACCATTAAATTGGGACCGAGTCCATAATTTTCCTTGAAGCAGAAAGCCATGTATGAAATTCCTAGCTGATGAAATGTATAATAACATTTTTTGCTACAAGGTATAAAATGCAGAAGATCTTGTGTCCCATAGATTTTTTAGTAGTCAGAAAAAGGTAAAAAATACAGATCTTGCATCCCACAGAGTTTATGGTAGTCAGAAATAGGTAAAAAATAAAGATCTTGTGTCCCATAGAGTTTATGGTAGTCAGAAAAAGGTAAAAAAATACAGATCTTGTGTCCCATAGAGTTTGTGGTAGTCAGAAAAAGGTAAAAAATACAGATGTTCCATCCCAATGAGTTTATGGTAGTTAGAAATAGGTAAAAAAATACAGATCTTGTGTTCCATAGAGTTTATGGTAGTCAGAAATAGGTACAATTTACAGATTTTGCATCCCATAGAGTTTATGGTAGTCAGAAATGGTAAAAAATACAGATATTGTGTCCCATAGAGTCTATGGTAGTCAGAAATAGGTAACAAATACAGATCTTGTGTCCCATAGAGTTTATGGTAGTCAGAAATAGGTAAAAAATACAGATCTTGCATCCCATAGAGTTTATGGTAGTCAGAAATAGGTACAAAATGCAGAACATCTTGTGTCATAGAGAGTTTATAATAGTCAGAAATAGGTAAAAAATACAGATCTTCCATCCCATAAAGTTTATGGTAGTCAGAAATAGGTAGAAAAATACAGATCTTGCATCCCATAGAGTTTATGGTAGTCAGAAATAGGTACAAAATGCAGAACATCTTGTGTCCCAGAGAGTTTACGGCAAGTGAAAATAGGCAAAAAATACAGATCTTGTGTCCCATAGAGTTACGGTAGTCAGAAATAGGTAAAAAATGCAAGAGACTCCAGCAAATGCTGGAGATATAACATTTATGTTACAATCACTGATTAACATTACCCCAAGTCTGCTCAAAGATTTGGAGTGGCATATTCCTGAATAAATTAATTAATGAACAAACAAATGTACAAACATATCACAAAGATGTAAAATGCAACATATACCTTAAAATAGGCCTTCCCATACTATCAAAGTCATGAACTGCACTTGATTTTATTGCCAAAATTGATCATTCATCAAAAGTAACAGTTGTGTATATCAAGTTACATAAGTGTATGATGCACTGTACCCAATACACAGACTGCACTGGATTTCATTGGGAAAGTGATCTGTGAAAGGAAAGTAGGCCACAGGTGACCTACCTACTTAAGTGGCTAATGGGTCAATAGTAGGTCAAAAATGACCAAGTTTTCATTAGGTTTTTGGGACCTACAGAGATACACCTGAATTCAAGGTTTAACAAGTAGTAAGAAAAAGTGTTAAAAATATAGACTATTAGATATTTGATTTAGGGAAGAAATGAACAGGGAAATGAACAAAATTTTTGATTTCCTGGCTAAACAAGGCAAAATAAGCCAATTTTAGGATCTTCATGTGTCGTTCTTAAAGATGCATGAACATAATAATTTGCGTAGGTATAGGACTTAAAGTGTATCAGATTAATATTTGCTGATGTACATGTGAGTGACAAATTTTATGACAAAATTCTTGTTTTCAAGATAGAAATATATCAAGTTGGCATAAAAAGGGAGTAAAATGTAAGCACCTCGAAGTTGCATCCACATATAAAGTTTGAAAGATGCAGATCTTATCGTCTAAACTAAATGTATGTTCAAAGAACAGTGCCTGAAACTGACCCAAACACACAACTTAACCAAGATGAGACAGACGGATGAATGGATAGTCTGACAAAGATAACAATATTGTGCCCCTACCACTGTCATGGTGGAACATTAAAATATGGACTGATATGACCCCACATGAATCATCCAATGAAATAATGTATGAACATATGAACAAATGTATGAACAAACAAACTGCTATATATCTTCCCTCTCAACATAAGGGGTCAATAATATTAATAATTAATAACAATAAAAATAATAATGATAACAATAATAATGACAAAAATAATAATGATGTTAACAATAATACCAACTCATATGAGCAAACAATCCTTAAATACTACCTACCAAAATGAAACTAGGTAAAACATGAGCACCCTTGTGAAGAAAAAAAACAAAAAAATATAATATTGACAAAAGTGCAAGAACTTGAAACAAGAAGTCTGTGTTTGTAAAACACATATCCTCCCACCTCCCTGTTTTGACCTACACCGCAAAGTTGGAGCCTCTTGGGTAGGTCCTTGTGGGTATGGAGTGCCCCATGGGCAAATGTCAATTTGGTATTTGCTTTTGTCTTTTCATGCCCAGTATGTATGTACTTGGTTGTAAGATGGGAACATCAATAGTTTCCAAGCTATGATCAAGGAGCTAAGGATGGACATGTTTGTTGCATGTATGAATCTGTATTTTCAAGTTAAGTGTGAGACACTGTTTATAGCTATTGAATAGTGTTCTTGACAGTTTCCAATTATGATCAATGATTAAGTCTCTGATGGTAGGGATGGATCCTAGGACCAATATCAGCAGCATGTGTAAATGTCTTTTCATATCTAGTGAGTGTCCAGTCAGTGTTATTGTTCTGTGAGTGTCTATATGATTATAGGATTGGGATCTCAAAAGTTTCTAAGTTATAATCCAGGAACTAAGTCCCTTGAGGCTGAGATAGACTCTGTGTCAATATTTTAAAAGTCTTTATAAAATGTACACCAGTGCAATAGGACTATCATGTGTCTAGCATTAATAATGAAGAAGTTCAAGAAAATTATTTTGTGCAGCCCACGACCTGTGTTCTTACTTTATGCATGTGTATTTATGCATTTATTATACACACAAAACTTTCGCAGTGCGGCCAGCTTAGTTCCAATTAAGGTCAATTCTGGCTGATATAAATGTTTGTGTCATACATGTATGTATGTCCATATGGACGGACAGATGGACTGTATCACAATATCCTGCTCTTATTTGAATGCACATGAATTATTTCATATAAATTGAGAAAGTTAATGATTCCTTGGAATTAAAAGAATATCCCAACCACTATGAGAATGTTGCACTAAGGAGAAGTCCTATGCAAGATATAACCAGACATGAAAAGGACAATAATCATACAACCCCAGTCTTGTAAATGTTAACATGGAATGAATCCACAGTATCATGATGCATAAAGATGATGATGATGATGGAGGATACAAATCTACAGCTGACAATGGAAGTTTGCATCTCCAGCATAAGCTGTATCCTGTACCCTTCATTGTTGTAATTTCTGCACTAAAATCATACAGCAGACTTCCTCTGGTGTTTGTTCACCATCCAGCACTGACAATTTAAACAATTTGGTATGCAAGGTGTGAGGGGGACTCACTTCATTTGCATTCTAATTTACCTAGTCATGAAGATATATAAAAGAAAAGCAGCAGTATCAATAGGTAGGTATGCAGTTCAAGGTAAAATGCACATATGCAGCTAACAGGGACTTGACCAAGGGGCTCAAATTAGGGGTGTTGATCAAAATTAAATAAGTATGGGTATTTTACAAACACAGCCTTCTAGTTAAATTTTGCTGTAGAATTGCATACATGGTAGTACAAAAATTAACATGTATATTCTTATATCATTTTTTAAGTACAGTAAAACCTGTCTTGAAAGACCACTGTAACAGTTTTAGAAGAGCACCTGTCATGAAAGACCACATTTTTCATGCATTTTCAAACATATTATATAATATAATGACCTCTAATAAGAGACCACCTGTTTTGAGTGACCACTTTTTGCTGGATATATGGGGTGTTTGTCAGGATGGGTTTCTCTATGTCATTAGAATATTTTCTCAAAAAAATAGCTACAGCGACTGTGATGGCTTACCATTGCAAATAACCATGCTATCCACTGCATATTCCAAATCCCCCTACCCATTTCCATTGTGCCCACACCTACCCCCTGACAATCCATCACATATATGATATGGTTTCCAGCTATCACATACACGAAGTTTAGTTACAAAATATTTGAAAATGTCATCGTAATTGCAATTTTTTAATCTCTGACCCCCTCGCAGGGACCCCAGGGTCTGAAGCCAAGAATGACACACCTCCTGCAATAACAAGATTTTTCAAGATGGTTGCCAAGGTGGCCATACTGGATGTCAGATTAGCACAATGTTCATTTAGTAATAACTAGATATCATAAGAATCCTGGTGAAAACCCAATATCAATTTGACTTTCCATCTATGACGAGTAGCATTTGATTTTCAAGATGACCACCAAAGTGGCCATATTGGATGTCAGGTTAGCACCAATTTTATTAAAGACCAACCAGATACCATAAGAAGTTTTCCAGTGAAACCCCATGTTGATATGACTTTTCATTTAGGAGGAATAGCAATAATAAGATTTTCAAGATGTCTTCTGAGGTGGCCATACTGTATGTCAGACTGACACCAATTTCATTTATGACAAACTGGACATCATAAGAAGTCTTTTAGTGAAAACCAATGTTGATATGACCATCCATTCAGGTGGAGAACAATATTTTCAAGATGACCTCTGTGGTGGTCATTCTGGATGTCCAGGTGGCGCCATTGTCATTTAGGACCAACTGAACATCATATGAAGTCTTCTGGTGAAAACCACATGCTGATATGACTTTCCATTCAGGAGGAGTAGCAATAACAAGATTTGCAAGATAACTGCCATGGCAACCATACTGGGCATCTGATCAACACCATTTTCAGCTAGGATCAGTTAGACACCATAAGAAGTCTGGTGAAAATCCCATGTCAAATATGACTTTCTGTTCCAGAGTAGCGATAAAAAAATTTTCAAGATGGCTGCTATGGTGGCCACATTGAATCAGCACCATTTTCATTTAGGACAACTGGACATCATAAGAAGTCTTTTAGTGAAAATCTCATGTTGATATGATTTACCGTCCAGGAGAAGTAGCAATAACAATATTTTCAAGATGGCTGCTATGGTGGTCATATTGGGTGTCAGATTGACACCATTTTCATTTAGGACCAACTAGACATCATGAGAAGTCTTTTAGTGACAACCTCATGTTGAAATGGCCATCCATTCAGGTCGGGTAGCAATAACAAGAATTTCACGATGACTGCTGTAGTGGCCATATTTGATGTCCTGGCATAAGCATTGTCATCTAGAACCAACAAGACATCGTAATTAGTCTTCTGGTACAAACCACATGCTTATATGACTTTTCATTCAGGAGGAGTAACAATAACAAGATTTTCCCGATGGCTGCCGTGGTAACCATATTGGATGTCTGATCAGTACCATTTTCATCTAGGACCAACAATACACCATAAAAAGTCTTTTAGTGAAAACTGCATGCTGATGTGACCATCCATTGAGGAGGAGCAGCGATAAGATTGTCTCAAGTTGACTGTCTTTTAAACGCAAGCCAATATGGTAATTCATAGTAAGACTTCATGATGGTGAAGTCATAAAAATTATTTTGAATTCTGATTGGTTAAACAGGTCGCACAATCTCAAATATGGTACTTCACAGAAGATTTCTTGCATATATAGTCAGCAAATACTATTATTACTCTCAGAAAAATTATTTTGAATACTGATTGGCTGAAAAGTTCACACACTCTCAACAGTAATATTTTCCAAGAGTGATTTCAGCTCTGCAAAGCAAAATATTACACTTGCATGGGGATATTTTCAAGTTATGGTATACATGTAATTAAATAATTATGGACTTCTGTTTGCTTAATACAGTTTTATTAAATTGTTAAATATAGATATTGATCTCCACTTCGCATCGGCCAATATCATAATTTACAGCTCAATAAAACAATGTAGTGAACTTAACAAAAGCCCATAATGGTATATTACTATGGCAGGAGGATTTTACCACATGACTAATGTGTTATTAAGGGTAATAACTCTAATGTACTTCAGCGTAATTTCACTATACTATCTTTTGGTTTTATTGTCTAAATTCAGTGAGTTTTTTAAAGTGATAAATAGAATTAATAATTTGTGCTAATTTCAAGTAAAACTCATACAATAATTTCAATCTTTTGCTCTCCAAAGCTTACAACAGACAGAATCATTCCACACATTTCATAAATTTCATTTGATACGATATGTCATGTAGAAGCTCAATTAGATACCTTACATATTGACTTCGTGCCATGTTTGCTGTGTATGGTATTTTCAGTCAAGATTAATGTATGCATCTAGTTAACAGAATGACATATAAAAACTTGAAAGTGGATTTCTGCTATGGAGTCAAAATTTTCATGCCTGTATAATGCCTGAGAACTAACCTGATTTTCCAGCAGAACTTGGTCGAGGTCCTGACTCAGAGAACTGTGGCTGTGGGGGCATAGAGCTGATTGAACCACGGCTAGTTGGTCGTTTCAGGGACTTTGGGTCTGGTGTACGTGGAATCTTAGGTCGGGATCCAAAGGCTTTGCTGTACTCAACTGCCCTGAATACAGAAATGATGCAAACATACAAAACTTTAATATATGCTTCACTCAAACTTATAAAAATGTAAATAATTTAACATAAATTTTCTGTTTTATTGCTCTTCAATTTATTTTGTTCAATTGTATCTTTGAATAAATTATATTTATTCAAAGTAACTGTTTTGTTCACTGAAGAGTTATTTCCCTTTATCACATAAACATTGAGAAGTAAACTTTTATGGGAGCTGCTTTTATTTTTTTTCCATCCACACAGATTTTTTATCAATAACAGAAATTCATGTTTCTAATTATTTAAAAAAAATATATATGATACCATAATTTAGAAGTTTAACAATATCAATACATGGCATAATATGAAATTGTAAATGAATATGTTCATCATGAAATTCTCATTTTTAAAAAGAATAACAGCATATTAGAGAGGGATTCCTGTATACAATACATGTACAATGTCAGGAAAAACCACATGCTTGCAAATGTTCATATAAGCTTTTAACAGTATTTCTAGAAAAAATTCACATTTACTGTGCAGTTTTTGAAATGAATTTCACATTCTGTTTCTATTATACAATGGTCATGTATGATGAAAGATGAAAGAAAATAAGGATTATATAAAACTTAACAATAAATATTAATGTTGACACTGATACTGTCACTACTAAAATGAGCAGTGTCTATGTCATGTGGGTAAGACAATGAAACCCTACAGTAGAACACAAAGACTAGTGCAAGAAAACTGTCTTTTTAATTGTGTTTTTCAGCTTACCCTGGGGTGGACAGGTTTGTCTCTGCAGTCTTGGATGATGCCTTCCCCTTTGCACTCTGACTAGATTCAGGTCCTGCAGTGGATAAAGGGATGAAATTAGTGGTACTTTTTTCAAAGCATGTGCAAGCAACATGCATATGCATTACCTAAAACTCACCCCATATCATTTTGTAAATTTTGATGTGGGGTTTCAAGTGCATTACTAAGAAGTCACTTATCTTTTTCAAGCATAGCGACCCAGATCATTGACATCTTTTTTAACCATCAGTGACAGCTCAGCTGTGATTTTACGGACGGAGGGAGGGGGGGAGAAAGACACTTTTAACACATTATTGGCTCTATCATGTCCCAAGGACACACCTAAGCAGTTAACCCGGACTGGCCTGGGCAGGTATAGAACTCACAACCCTTGGATTATGAGTTCAATGCTCTACCAACTGAGCTACTGAGGTATAGTTAAAGACATATAGGAAACTGTTTTCCCTTCTTTGGTTTATGGTGACCTTTACCTTCAACCCTAAGACCTAAAAATCCTCATAATTCTTCATCCTCAAGGTTAAAATACCCTTAAAGTTTGATGAAGAAATTTTCATTGAAATTTAACTTATATCTTGTGGAATCATACTTATTTGAGGGCAGTGAGTGACCTTGACTTTTGACCTTTTGACCCTGAAATTAAAAGAAATCAATGGATCTTGGCGAATAAAGCTTCTGAGATAGCTTGAGTGGATATACAACAGAATCTAAAATATGGAGGCAATTGTAAAACTTTAATACAAAATGTTTACACAAAATCTTAACATTTTACTGTACTACATAATAGCAAGTACAGCTTTTTGCTGTTAGTGAAGCAATCTCTGATGGTAACATGTAACATCTCCATAGTGAACTAACTGAAAAAGCCTTTATTTACATTAAATAACTTCCTTATATATTTCCTTCATTTTTCCACATTTCTGATGAAATCCAGTGAATTTAGTTAGAAGTTCTGATTTACTGCGATTATCTTACTTATGTCTGACACTAACCTGGACACAACATATCCAAATATCAGCATAGGTCATGTTGCATTTTCTAAAAATAGTTACATCTGAATGAAATAACTAAAATTGAGTGCAAATGATCTTTCCAGGACAGGCCAAATCACACCCATTTGCTATGCTGTCCTATGCAGAGGCTGAAATCAATAAATATTTTATTTTCTATTGAGGCTTTAATGCTGTTTTCAATGCAAGAAACATTCTTCACTGGTTAGCTAATCTCCATGAAAAATCATTGAAAAAATATTAATGATTTTCTCAGGGATTACAATAGGATGCAATAACAGCTGATTGGCTCAATTAGCATTTTACATTTTGTTTTTTCATGAATTGCTGTGGAAAATGGAACTGTTTACCATGACAAATATCTATCAGTAGCTTCCTGAAGTCCACAGTTGCTTGAAAATTATTTAATAATGGTGTTTTCCCATGAAAAATATGTATATAAGATATTCTTTTTAGCAATAAACATGACTCACCTGAATAACATTATCTATTCAGTCTATCTGCAAACTAACAACTTGGAAAAGCAAGGCTTGGTAGAACAAAACATTTTTTAAAATAGTCTATGAGAAAACAATGCTGACATCTCATCCATGTTGGACTACAAGGGGTGCTCCAGTTGCACCAGAAATGCTATGATATGCTCTTGGACTTGCCACCTACTGGGACAACCTCTGCAACTCTCTGAACTGCTGCCTTTGCATGCCAGATATAATGAAAATTTTCATACACCCTAATCAATTCAAAGAATGGAATTGTTCTAATTATGGATACTATCTCTCAGAGCGGTCACTATAGTGGAAAATACTCAGATTTAAGGTTTGTACAATTTGTTTCCAAACTGGAATTATGTTTCTTGATGAACATAGAGAAAATGCCAGTATTAGCTCATCTTGCACATGCTATAGTGTCAATGATTCTTTAATTCTCTGACTCTGCCATTCGATACAAACAGTAGTTTGTATGAACTGGCTGATGCAAGATCACAATTCTTTAGGAATACCTTCATCTATACTAATTCCTTACTGTCTATTAATCAGAGATCATAAATTCTGTTGCTTTATTTATTTATCAATAATTTATCACAACATCAAAACTGTGGGATTTACATGCAATGGCCTCACTTGTAATCATACAGATCCTTGCAATGAGAACATTATATCATTCTCTAGTGCTTCAGTGATAGTGCTGAAGAGCCTACCAAGTGAACAGGACACTACATGCACATCTTTGCAGAAAAAGACTCTGCCGCTTAAATATGATACCGTGAACCATAGACTGATTTTTTTTTACATATTCTATAGAAACTATGGTAATATCTTTTGCGGTAAAAATAACCCTGGAAGAAGTACCTCAGCAGAAAATGTAATTTTAAAAGTTAAATCAATCAATATGATTAATGTCTGCAATTACAACTTCACACCTTAAAATATGCTTTTAATATTCATAAAACTATAAACAAATATCCAGTACATCAAATTTACTTCCATAAGCTATGAATCATCCTGTGCTACTATTGGACACATATACATAACATGCAATATCAGTCTGGCCACACATCACAGCAAATTGGTTTTATCTAATCTATGTAATAAATAAATTAATAAATAAATAAATGGTGCATACGTGAACTTGTGGGCTCCTGTAAACTCTCTTGTGTGTTGGGCCGACTTCCACTCCGTGTTGGGGGGCGAACAAGATCTTTAGATGCCGTTGGAGGACGACTCCTGGCAGGCAGATATACAAATGGTGAGTAAATATATTGGTCCTTCATTTTCAAGTCTCTCACATATATCTCTAGTTTGGGTATAAATCTTCTTATATTGCATATTGACTTAATTCTATTGTCTGTAATTTTTCCTACATCTGTTATTATTATTTTTTCTGGTGTATAAATAAATAGAGGATATTTTGTTTTCCTGCATAAATACATGATATAATAAATTATGTGATACCAAAAAAAATGATATTTTAATAACGAGTCAAAACTTAATATATCATTTTATTGTACACAAGAAGAAATATATCCTGTATTTATGCAGGAAAGAAAATCTTTTTTTATCATGAACCACACATGCTTCTGAATCAAAGTTAAAAAGATTAAACTGACCCATGAAACCATCTCCTTTCCTTTTCATAGATTCAGGTAAAGTTGGATTGTATTAAGAATCCTATCATAAAATGTAATGGCCATTTAAGAGAGCAGTAGATTGAGGATGACTTAATCTGTTATAATAAACTACATTTTTGACAAATCATCATAACAGACAGTCAAATCAATCAACATGACACTGACATTTTGACATGGTTGAAAAGGTAGTACTGGGGACTTTGTAAAGAAGTGAGTGGTGGCAAGTCAAATATCTTCAGCAAATAATTATTTCCATGCTTTAAAAAGAACGTACTTTCCTCTAGGTGACAAAATGCTGTGTTTTATTTTACTTGCTGTTGGTATAACTTTTGTAGGCACGTATAATATATTCAAGCATCAAATGGCATGATGGAAAATAATGTATTTTTGCATGTTAAAATGTAAGGATATACTTTTACTTTATAAAATGACAACAAATTCAGTCGGAACATGACAGTTTGTAAAAAAGTTATTATGTTATAAAGGATTTCTCATCTATAGCAAATGATCAACTGTGAACCAGGTAAACATGTATCTGTTACACATGACTGCCCAGCACATTATTCAGTGGCAGGTCTGGTTCTATGATGGTCACAGTTAAGTGTGGGATATACACTGGAACATACCATATTTTGGTGTGTATAACGTGCACTTTCTTTTTTTACCTAATTTTCTTATTTTCAGGAGGGTGTGTGCATTTTACAGAAAACAAAAAGACAACTTCTTTTCAAGGTTGATCTAATGTAAGGATCAATGCACTAAAGATGTCTACACATCACATTCACTCCTTGTGAAATATTAAATGTTGCATTGTAACAATTGCTTACTAGCCTTAATAAAGAATTAGAAATGCTTACAAACATTGATGGTCTTGTTGTTTTATTGTTTATGTTAATAAACTCATTTTGTTTCACATCACTGTGTAACTTTTTGTTCTGTGACTCAACTGGAAATACATGTATATATAACTGGTAACTTGTTGTTCTACTCTGTCATGCTTACGTTAAAGCTGTGCAAAGTACCACGTTGCAGCAAAACAAATATGATTATCGTACCCATAAATGTTCAATATTTGATAACTGTTAATCTAATTCGTTTTTTTTCTTCATTTATTAATTTCTTTATTATTGGTTAAATTGAAATATAATATTTTACAATTCAAGCAGTGGTAATGTTCTCATCAGAAGCACATTTAGGGGGCATCTTTTTCGCGATTACAGTTTGTCTGTTATGGTAACATTGACACATATCATGAAACAAAATAACATAATCCATGAAATTGGCAAATACTTTTTTTCTTCGGAAAATGAACTTGGTTCTTAGTTTTTATTCTCATTTTTTATATTTCTTTGTGACTATTCGATGATCAATAGTTCACTGACAAGGTGTGGTCTCTTCAAGGTAATCTGTGATGTCTAAAGCTTTGATATGCTAAACATAATTACATTGCTTTGTCTAGGTAAATTTGCAATTGATTTACTTTTTCTGGGGAAAAAAAAACTTTGTTCTCTGTTTTATTTCTCATCTTAAATCACAATATTTGATACTTGTTTGTTGCTATACAGTGATCAATGTTTAATTGACTTGGCATGATGTTTTTAAAGGTAATCAGCGCAAACTAAAGCTTTGATGTGCAAACATAATTATGATGCACTGTCTTGATAAATTCTAACTTGGACACTGACATATATTTCCAAGGTGTCATGATAGTCCAAATAAGTATAAATACTGGACCTGAACTTTCACATAGCATCTTGTGTCCGATCTTGAATCTGAACTTAGGTAGTCAGACAAAGTATCAACATGGGCAGTGTAAGAAACTCATACACTGTGAAAGACAAGTTGACCATCATTGCTTATTCTGAAGCACATGGTAAAAGAGCTGCTGGGAGGGAGTTCAATGTAGAAGTGTCTTCTGTTTGCGAGTTGAGAAGAATGACAGCTGAGGACATAAAGCAACTTTTCAAGAGTGACTACGATTAAAAGGAATTTGAGGGATCAAATACAACAGACTGAACTCCATCAATAAAGTGAACCATAATATGGCCCTTTTCAGAGTCAACCATAAAACTGGAAAGATATAATTTCAATATTGCCACTTTTTTCTTTCTTCTATGATATCTTTACCAAATTATTGGTTATGATCGGGAGCCACACACTGACAGGAAAGACCAGAGAAACAGTCCAGCACTGGTTTATTGTAAACAATTCAAATGTCATGTAACAAATGATGATGAGTGCACTATCCAAAATGGCCAGCTATCAAGATTTTAAAATGTATTGTATTACATGCACATTATATGGCAGAACTAAGTTTTTTTTACTAAGTTTTTTTTTAACCTCATTCTGGGTTGAAAACTAGGGTGTGTGGTATACATCAGTGCGCATTATGCACACCAAAATATGGTACTGAGAACGAGTTTCATGATACTCATATTTTATGCTCCTTCTGTGACCTTAGTGTAGCCAAATAACTGAAATGATTGAAAAAAATTTAAAATATTTATTTCAATTTGATTTTTGATATTATTGTGACCATTAGAACATAATTCCTGAGATTTACTTACCCATTAAATGTTGGGACCCCTACTTCGGCTGCTTTTCTCTGACTGGGAGTTACGGGCCTTTGTAGGGGCTCAAAACGAGCTGACACAAGATCCTGAAAGAAAGGAATTTATTTGTTAGATTTTATCCTTAAGTGATGAGAATAGTTCCAGCTGGTTTGACATGTGCATCTTAGTGACGTCAGCTGTACTTAAACATTGGAATTGCATATTTTTTATTTTTTTTAAGAGGGGTGGGCAAGAGGGACAACTTTTTTGACAAGGGCTTTTTTTCAACTACAGGGACACTTTTTGGAATACAGAAACATTTTTTGCAATAAATTAACTTACATATACTATCAATGATGAAGTTTAGAGTGTCTTTTTTTTAGTGAAAAATAGACAAAAGCACATTTATATATGTACACAACATCGAATAAACATAAAAAAGATAAATTAATAGAAAGTAGTACAGTTTTTAGTGATCTAGAAAGAGGCAGAGGGTAGGCCCTTGAAAGGGAGAAGTGAAGTACTAGAAATGAGGCAAGTGGAGAGGGAACTGAAGACAGATGAGAGGGCATTAGGGGCATCAGCAGGCATCCATATATTTTCTTCAGGCTGGAGAACTGTGTTTTAATAAAACTTCTTTTTATGGGTACTCTATTAATGATTTATTTATTTTGATATTGAACATTAAATAATAATGATTATACTTGGTTTGGTAAGTTTAAATGTTTGGCAGTCTAGGTACCACAAAGATTTTGAACAATAGGGTTCAAACTCATACCTTGTGTACTGAGAAACATTTGAACTCAGCAAACTGCATACAATTCCTAAACTGAAAAAATGTATTGTAAGCCAAAACCAGATAGGAAATCCATTTTAAAAAAACTGGTGTTTCATCAAGTAATTTACTACATTAATTACAGAAATATTTCTCATTGATGTAACATACATTTTCCATACTCCAATGTAGATTTTTTAAATACAAAAATTAAGTGTCCTCTATACAGAGAAATTTAAATATCATTAATGTTTTATGACTTGTACATGCTAAATATGTCTCATTAATAATAATTATAATAATAATAATAATAATAATACAAGCATCAATACCTGATCATCAACTTTACTATCATTAGTTCTGCACACATAATAATTGTTCTTATTAATAAAACTCAAAGTGTATACATCACTATTCATCACTCTTTCACCACGTGATCAAAACAAAAAAAGAGACAACATTCTGATAAGCTGTCATTTTGAGAAGTTGTCATTGTCATCCCCTACCACCAAAAGACTGCAATGTGGATTATGTAAGCGTGCTAAGTCATACAAGGTCAATAACTCTGTAAAAAATAGTCAAAGTATTTAAAATCAACAAATTCATCACAGGTCTTGCTACAATGAAGCTTCCCAGCAGATCTGACTGATATGAAACAAATAATATAGATGGTGAAGGGTTCACAAACTATCAAAATATTTTAAGTTCATAAGAGCCATTAATTATGCTCAAAATCTGCTGATCATCAATAAACATTCAAATCATGTTAATATAAAACTTCTCAATAAAAATGTGATTGAAATCAAGAGAAACTGTGAATGCTAGTGTGTTAATAACAAATCTGATATCTATTCTCAATCAAAATACCTCTCAGCCATTTCAAGTAGTCCAGAAAATAACCCCAGGCAGTGTATCAATAATGACTTGTAAAATTGGAACCAATTTGTTCAGGAACTTCTGTGATATTGGGAATCATCTTTTTCAAATTAATCTTCCAATCAAAAAATGGAACAAAATTGTACAAGAACTTCTGTTGTATTGGCTGTCATCTGCTTCAAATTAAATTTCTAATCAAAACTGGGACCAATTTATACAGGAACCACTTTTTTATGTGCTGTCATCTGTTTTAAATTAAACTGCTAATCCAAAATTGGAACCAGTTAGTGCAAGAACTTCTGTTGTATTGGCTCTCATATCCTTCAAATTAAACTTCTAACCAAAACTGGGAGCAATTTATACATGAACTACTGTTTTTTTGGCTGTCATCTGTTTCAAATTAAACTTCTAATCCAAAATTGGAACCAGTTTGTACAGGAACTTCTGTTATATTGGGTATCATCTGCTTCAAATTAAACTTTTAACCACAAATGGGACCTACCTGTACATGAACTTCTGTTGTACTGGCTGTCATCAGCTTCAAAATTAAACTTCTAACCAAAAAAAATTGATTTTCTTATCCAAAATAATTGTGATTGTGTCGAGGTAAGTAACCACTGTTTAGTTACATAAAGTATTTTTTTTTCTGAAAATTGAGAAAGTTCACATACTCTACCTGCTTGAAAGAGACTTTAACAAGAAACATAGAACACAAATGATATAAAAGTCAACTCATGTGATAGTTTAATGACTTTAACAACAAACATAGAATACAAATGATTTAAAAGTCAACTCATGTGACAGTTTGATGACTGGCAGTAACACTGAATGAATCATGTGCTTTCTCTGTACCATGTTAGTGTGACATGAACCCAGTGCTACTAATCCTTTACCAAATTGTGCAAAAATGGCAATAAACAGACCTTAATGTTGAACTTTCCGTACACACTTTTCTCCTGATAATGTTTGGTGAAACACAATATATATTAATACTGATACATTATCAATTATGCAACATGTTAGGAAAATGCCAAAAATATCAACAAAATGATATGAAACATATTTTTAAGATTTAGACTATGATCATATTTTCATAGCCATATAACTTATAGTATAAAAAAACCTTGTTTACAATGTCATGCATATTTTTAGGGGATTGTTGGCCCTTGTTCAAATTGTTGCTAAGGATTGTTGTAGGCAAGAAAGACCAGGTAAATCAAGGATCTTATTTTGCATGTGTATTACTTTCTAATCATTTAGTTTTCCAAGAGCTCATCAACCATTTGCTGACTTATCTAGTGTAGGGGCAACTGTGTTCTGTGAAACTTCTCACTTGCATCCATGCCTGTGAGGACAGAGATTCCTTTACTGTTTTACCTTTTCTTCCAGGGTCTTTTTTAGCCTTGCTATACCCATATATCAAACAGTTCATTTTACTACATAGATTTTTCCTGCATTGATTTTATTGCTTAGTATGGTCATCAATTAAAACATAAGGCCAGGCTGCATGTCTAGTTCATGCACAAAACATTGCTGAATACCTTGTGAATACAGTAACTTTGACCCAAGGTCAAAACAGTTAGCAACTTTGTTGTAAAATGAATTTTCTCTGCATCAGTGATGAGACACCCCAGGTATTAACACAATCCATCAAGGGGCCAGAGAAAAATAAACACATTAAAAACAGTAAACAAAACCTTCAAGGAACTCTTTCATAGATGAGTGACTAAAATATCATAAAAATACTTTCCAACAGAAAGTATACAAAAATGAACCTTACTACCTGAGTGACTTGCAGCCAAATTGTAGAAAAAATTAGGTTAAACTGCATAAAAAGAGGAAGAAAAAAATAATGCCCCCAGGACCTTTTTTCCAAAATACAAACTCAAAACAATGACTGGAGTCCTAACATTGCACAAGCTGTAACCTGGCATGTTCGTACAAACTATCAATTGAGAAACCAGTCAATCCAAAACAAATTAATTGGAATACTGTAGATATAGGACATGGATGGGTAAATAAGCAAGAAAATCCAAACATTGAAGTCAAGGGTAATAGGGTCACTAATGTAAGCTCAATTGGCAGAAGAGTGAAATAAACCATGACAACATGCATAACATGATAACGAAACCACATACATTACTAAGATAAGTTCATAATTATGACTGACGGACTCGTATAATGAGTTATCATCACAAAGTCTAGTTGAGCAAAGACCACCATTTTCTGTTAATTTGAGGAGATCCTCATCAGAATCCACTGTTTAACACAAACAACATCTCAAATTAGCAATTTCCATGCAGGATTACCCAAAGTTATTTGATGATATATTTTGTGCTTTTTTTTATTAAAATATGATTCCATCAGCTGGATGTAACTGTAAGAAGAAACTTCTTAACTAATTTGCAATATTATGATATAAAGCAAAATTCAGTAGGAAAGAGTATCTTTAACACAAACTGTCCATGTCTGTGACCTTGACCCCAATGTCAAATGGGTGAGGGAGTGTGTGCAAAATAAATTGAATTTTCTCTGCTTCAAAACTGGTCATCCCAAGTTTGCACAGATTCCATCCATGTGTTAAGGGAAAAAAAAACTTTAACAAAAACCTTAATGCAAATCTTCAATGTCTGTGACCTTGACCCCAAGGTTAAGGGGTGAAGGTGCATGCTGCAGAATTATTTATGAGACGTCCCAAGTATGAGAAACTCCATTTGGGCATTAATGAAATAAAAGCAAATAAAAACTGTTGACAATGTAAGAAGAATGTATTAAAATAATACAACTGCTGCCACTAGCAACAGAATAGTAACTGCAATGTTTCACTTTCCCACTAAAGTGGGTTCAACAAAACATTACTGCCTACTAACTTAAAATTTCTGGATATTATTTAGTACTCTATCTACAAGCACTGATTAAAAATCTTACAGTATACAAATTTCATGGATTTTGTTGTATTACCTTGTCTGAGACTACCCTTTAAGCATTTTTTTCATGGCATACCTTTCTCCTGGGTTTTGCACTGGCTCCAGGTACAGAAAGGTACTCAGTCATCAGGAGTCGCTCCCCAGATAACTCATTTCCTTCTGGACGGAGAGACTCATCTTTATCCAGGTCCATTTCCATTGCATCTTGGTCCTCCTAAGTGACCATAAAATGATATAAAATAATTACATACAAATGTGTAATTCAAATTTTGAAAAGTTAGTTGACTTAAAACTGTAAAGTGCAAGGAATCCTATATAAAGTTTCCTATGTAATTGTCCCTTATGTACAAGACACCTGTCTTATGTAGACAAGGACATTTCTGTTAATCTTAAAAACTCATTTTCATTACATGCACAAAATAATAACTATGAAATTTCCCACAGAAAATTGTATTTGTGCACCCATTCATGTGTTTGCTTTAACACGTTTATAGAACTAAGAATGGACTGAGCTCATAATATTACCCCTGTCAAATTAGATACTTAATATCAGTGCCAACCTGGTCACTTTAATGAAACCAGACAGTTCGTACTATGAACCAGATACTCTTACTAGTTACCACAGAGCTACTGACAGATATTTAAGGGAATAAAACTATGGCTACAGCATTTTATCTTCAAATGAGCTTGCTACAAGACGCAAATTACTGAATTCTCACCACAAAGATCATAAACAAAAAGGTTTAGGAAATTGCCCAAATAACGCTGAACCAATAACTTGAAAAGAAGAAGAAATTTTATGGAATTTTGGTAAACTTCGCATTCACAACTCCAAAGCCTTACTTAATAATGTCTAGTACCAAAACACCAAATTATTTGGTTTCAGAGCCAGTGATGAAAACAGAAAATTGAGGTGGGGAGACATTATGTTAAAAAGTGATGAAAATGGGGAGGAGCATTTACAATTAAATGAAAGATCAACCAAAACAAGGGCGGTAACAGCAGTCATCTACAACATTTTAATCCAAAGCAATTCCGAAATAAAGAATGTCCAGAAAGATGCCCAGTTCTTGCTTACAAAATTTATGCTAGTCAAAGGCCTTCATTCATGAACACCCCTGAATCACTATATAACCTAGGAATTTGTCACAACAACACTTGCCTGTGACTGCAGTTTAAATTCATTCATATGTCCCATACAAAAAGTTTAAAAAATCCAAAGCAAAAGAGTAAATCACCACTTGAGCGATACATACAGACTGATGATGTAAATGAACAGTATCTATTTAGGCTTAGCCCCGGTTACGTATGTGCCATGGGTGTTTTTCAGTGGGTTGTACATTATCTTTCACAAGCCTTAAAATGCTTATATTTATATTTTAAGGATACTTTCAAAAATTTGAAAAACAAATGTGTGAATAAATAGGGGGTATGTAATAAATACAAAACCACATAAGTATTTTGTTCTCAGTCGGAGGAAAAAACTTGTTTGATACGGCATATGAATATACGTCTTGGCCTCAATGTATTCCTATGCCGTAACAAACTAGTTCTTTCCACCACCTCGGAACAAAATACTTATGTAGTTTTGTCTATTTACATGACATCACAACAGCATTTTGATTAGTTCATTGCTGCTCTGACTTGGTTTTATGACAGCACTGCATTTCTGACATAACGTCATCTGAAGCTTTTCTATTGCTTGAATTTCAGAACTTAAGTATCTACTTACTTAACACATTCCAAGTGTACACAAAATAATTCAGTTTAAATCAAATCTTACAGCACTCTTTATGATGTTATGGAAATGCAGCATTCAGCTGACATGGGTGAGACAGTAGTCCCTGCATTTAAAGGGCAAATCTGGCCTTACGATTTGTTATCCTATACTAATCATCATGAAAATCTAAGCTATTGTATCCATTTTTGAAACTGTGGCTATTCAAATAGTCAAGATATCGGCCAAATTTAATCATCACAGGGTCATACCATTTTGACTTTATTTAGGCACTTCGATTTAAACCTGAATCAACTCCTTTCCCTTCCAGTGATATTGCACCAGCACTTATCACTAGTGATAATGGCTGGGATTTACATGTTTATATTTGACTCTACATTTTTCAGATTGCTTCTATAGTTTAGTATTTACTAAATTATTGCGCACTACATTCATTAAGATGTATAATAATTTAACACAAATATTCAAGTATTTATACAAAAAGTGATGGATTAAAACTGTCTCAGAATTAGATTAGATTAGATAGATAGATAGATAGATAGATAGATAGATAGATAGATAGATAGATAGATAGATAGATAGATAGATAGATAGATAGAGAGATAGATAGATAGATAGATAGATAGATAGATAGATAGATAGATAGATAGATAGATAGATAGGTATATAGATGGATTCATACATACCATATTTCACAAAATTTTAATTTGATCATACCATACGATCCCATTCTCTCTCCCTCTCTCTCTGTTGAAAGCTTCAGACATGTGGATATAACCAATGCAAACTCACTTGTATTTTTAAAGTTTTTATCCCGTGTAAATTACAAACTTCAATAAAAGCCCTAACAGAAAATGAAATGTATTTTGAGTTCAGCCTGTTGGTTTTGGCATATGATGACAAAGCAAACAGGTGTAACTTGTATGGTTCTAGAAAGGTCATTTGCACTAAAATTCTAGACATCATAAGAAGCCTTTCCAGTGAAAACCCCATGCTGATAAGACCATTCATTCAAGAGAAGTAGTGACAACAATATTCTGAAGATGGCCACTGTGGCTGCATTATTCTGGTGAAAACTCCATGTCAATACATGTATGACTTTTTGTTCAGGAGGAGTTGCAATAACAAGATTTTCAAGATGGCTGCTGTGGTGGCCATATTAGACATCAGATTGGCACCATTTTTATTTAGGACCAACTAAACATCATAAGAAGTTTTTCATGAAAACCCCATGCTGATATGACCATACATTCAGGAAGAGTAGTGATAACAAGCTTTTCAAGATGGCCACTGTGGTGGCTATATTGGATGTCTGAGCGGCACCATTTTCATTTAAGACCAACTAGACGATGGGATGAATGTGTGTGTAAAATTTCATGGCAATCTTCCAAGTATTATAGAAGAAGTAGCGATAACAAACTTGTGCTAATGGACAGACAACAGATCATTTCATAAGTTCTCCTGGTCTATGACAAGTGGAGATAAAAAAAACAATATAACCTAATATGCTGATTTTTGGATAGGTTGTGTCCAAGTTAGTACCCAACATAAGTAAGATAGTCTTGGTATACCGTAACTAATGCACCGGATCTCATTAAAAATGTAGAAAATGAAGGAAATATATAAGAAACTTAATTAGTATAGTGATACTTATAGATAAAGTAATAAGTATGATGAGTACTGCTAACTTGGTATGTCATTTATGCTAATGTCTTGGTATGTCATTTATGTTAATACCTTGGTATATCATTTATGTTAATGCCTTGGTATGTCATTTATGTTAATGCCTTGGTATGTCATTTATGTTAATGCACTGGTATGTCATTTATGTTAATGCATTGGTATGTCATTTATGTTAATGCATTGGTGACAAACAGCATGTAAATATTTACATTAACAATAACATTCTACAAGACCTTGACCTACAAACCTCATCTTCCTCCTCCTCTTCATCATCTGATTCGTATTCATCCACAGCTTCCGCTGCAAGTAAATAATAACAGGGAAATAATCAAGATTTTTTTGCTGTAATGAATTGACCATTATTTTTATGGCATGTCATTTGTTTTGTTTTTATTAGCAGCGCCACTAAAATTTGCAGCAGCTTTGTTCAATTTACTGGCAATATACTGTAAACTCTGTTTATAATGAAATCGGATATAAACAAATATAAGACATTACAAAGCACACTGCAAGATTCCCCCCAGTGAGTTACAATATTTTTAGCTTGTTCAACAAAATTCAGATATAATTATATGATTTGGGGGGTTTCTTGGGCTTCATTATATCCCAAGTTTACGGTAATTATACAGTATGAATATTGTCACTATGTAAACTGGATGAAGGTCTATACTGAATAATGACTGTTTTCTGCATCCTCTCAAATTTTCTTCATGATTTACATTACTTGAATGAGATGGTGTTATTTAATTTCTGACATAAGTTCTGTGTTCACTAGCCAGCTGCCATGGAAACAGCATGTTGAAAAAAAATAAAAGAAGACTTGAAAATCTTTGTAATGTATTTCTCATTCACAGATAGGGAGTCATGGTAGCTCAGTGGGTAGAGCATTGGACTTATAACCCATGCATCATGGGTTCCATACCCACCCAGGCCAGCCTGGGTCGGCTGCCTCAGTGTATCTTTGGGAAAGGCACTTAACTCCTTTTTTCTCTGCATGATATAGCCAATAATGTGTTAAAAGTGCTGTTAAAACCAACAAAAACATAATCAAATCATTCACAGAGCCTATTCATAAATAATTCACTAAATTTAAAATATCAATATATTTTATATCATTTCTATCCAACGATGCTACATATTCAAAAAATAATAAAAATTTACCCCCTTTGTGTCAACAATCAATATCACCAACTTACATCTCAAATTAAAAATGGTTAAAATTTCACTACTGTCAAAGCTGTCATTAAGCTTGTATTTAAGGTAAACAGACGAAAATTATACATAAACACAAAGCCATCCCATTATGGAAATCCAACAATGATAACCTGCTTGGGAGAGAGCTACCTTACCATTTAAGCTACTAAACCTATTGACCTTTGCATGTGATTTACACAAAGTACTGTTACATTAACTTGATGTTGAGGATACTCTACTGCTCTGTATTTTACTTTTATTTCCAAAATAAACATTGTGATGATATTAAGATCGATCCAATAAAATTTTCTTATATATCTCAAGCTTATCCTTACTCTTTAGAGATAAAATACTGTATATACTCACGTATAAGCTGGGTCCAAATGCAAACAACACAGACCATGATCTGTCGTCGCAATGTGCTGGCAGATCAGAGTCTATGTTGTTTGTTCTATTGATTAGTTCTTACAAACTGCATAGACCCAGATCTGCTGGCCCGTTAAGTGATGGTAGATCTGGGTCTATGCAGTTTGCAATTGGTATCGGCTTATACGCAAGTATAGACGGTAGTTGTTGTTTAGGAGTTGTAAATAAATCTATCTCCCATGCTTACTTAATTTGCACTAAAAACATTTTCTTCTTTTATTATTAATTTCTTTGTAAAAATTAATTGATAGTTATGGCATCATTTCTGTGATAAGAAAGGAATAGTCTGGATTGCTGAACAACAAAATACGACTTTAAAGAAAACCTCTCAGATCCTCATTGCTGCCTCTCCAAAAAATCAAGCCATGCGCATGAGGTAAAAAAGGAAAGCAAAAAAAAATGAATAAGATTGTTTACAAAAATTTGAATTTATTTGTTCCTCTATATTTTTAAAGCACAATATGTCTAAGAAAAAAATAAAGATGTCGCCAGCAACAGCAACTGCAGTTAAATTTCTTTACACACAGTTGTTCTCCAACTCCAAGGTGGATACTTTGTAACAGCAACAAAATGAAAAATGCTACATAGTAAGATTTGTAAATATGCTACTTTTAAGACACCTGAACCTTGCTCCCCAATGATATTTTTAACATACATTTGTCTAACACAATCTATCAAAATGTATTCATGGAGTAAGTCTACACTCCTATTTAATTTGGACTTGAAGTATATTTTCTGTAAATTCTAATTCAGACTTTCAAGTTGCTAAACTAAGCATATTTTCTGTAAATTCCAATATTTCTGCCCATGTTCGACAGTGATTTTTTGTACAAAATAGAAATGTATAAACAAATTTGTATACTGAATGACACATTTATACAAACAGTCATTAATGGGGATGTACGATAAGGAAACTTCAGAATCACTTCATTTATAATACATTGAAGCTGTAACTTAAGGTAGATATAAAAATAAACTTGATAATTGGATCAAAACTCTTGCACAGAAAATGGACAGGGTCTAAGGTCACCATCCCAACACTCAGGTTTTTTATTTTAATATGGATAATACATATATCTTCAATTAAACCAGGTATTTAAATACAAATTTTCGTATAAGATATTTCTAAAGTACTTTTATTTGGATGCCATCTCATGTAATCAGTGATACATCAGGAAGTATTTAAAGGTAACCATTGGCCATTTACCAATGAAATGTATCACAAAAGTAGCAACTTGAAAGCTGTGCTTTATATAATTTTACATAATAACATAACTATACATTTTTAAAATGCACCCATTCATTGTTTTTTGCAGAATTATTTAGGTTTTATCACATGCTATAACTTGATACATAAGGTGTTTTAAAAGGTGTTAGTGGAATAAGGGGTTGGATTGGATGGGGTTATATGTGTACATTTTATTATATGCCATAACACATCAAAAAATGTTATTGGGACAATGGGTTTGGTTGGATGGGAGTTGTATGTGTACATTTTATTATGTGCCATAACTTAATACTTCAGATGTTATTGGGACAAGGGGTTGGGTCAGATGGGGGTTGTGTGTATATTTTTTTACATGCCATAACTTAATACATCAGATATAATTGGGACAATTGGATTGGTCAGATTTATTTTTCTTATTTATGTACTTTTATTACATGCCATAACTTAATACATCAGATGTAATTGGGACAAGGGGTTGGGTTGGATGGAGTTTTGTGTATATTTTTTTACATGCCATAACATAATACTTCAGATGCAATTGGGACAAGGGGTTGGGTTGGATGGGAGTTGTGTGTGTACATTTATTTACATGCCATAACTTAATATTTGATATTTTATTGGAACATGCCTCTACTCATGTACATAGTATTTATTTTTATGTATGAAAAACACCAAAATGTGGAGCATATATTGCTTTAAGGATTTACTAAGAAATATAAGTGTTTATCTGCAAACAAGCAGAATAAACTTGTCAATTCAACCTTAGCTTATTACTTGAATAATCATTGCAAAATACACTGAAAATTTCAATGAATAAAACAAGTAGTCCTTACGGATTACATTTCTTAAAACAGAGGTTGAGATGTTGGGGAGCTAGGGTATGTATGTATGTACTAGGGTTTAAATGTATCTCAGCACAATGCTACTTATTGCAAATTAGGCTACACTGACAGTTTACTCAAGTTTGGACTAAATCTATAATACTTTTCATTAGAATGTGTGTGTCAGTATCTACCTTAAGAGTGATTTGGTATATGGGTTGTGATTATTCCTGCCCACCCTCCACACATCCACACACACTGTTCCATACTGAGTATGTGGATCAAATTCTAAGTCAATCGGTAGTTCTCAAAGTGGCTTAAATCCCTGCCCTATTCACTTGCATAATATTTATTTATCTTCTAATGTATGAAAATATTAAAAATGACCAAAATGTAGAGGACATATTGCTTTAAAACAAAAATACAAAATGGCCATATTTGGGCCAAATCAAAGCACTAGTTCCTGAGTTGTTGTAGCTCTAAGTTACTTTATATTTCCTATAATTTCAGTCCAGTTTGTGGTATCAAGTCCCTAAGGCCAACCTACAATACATAACACTATGTACACTGATTCCTCACTATAAAGCCCCTCAGTATCCGCTGCCCCTATTATCATGTCAATCACATTAAATTATTAACAATTTGTTTTATCATAACAACTTAATTTATTTTGAATCTACTTTAGCTCATGGTCCATCAGAACCAATTATGATAAAATTTCACATCATTAAATGCTAACTTTTTCTATTTAAATAACCTTGTTAGAACATGCCTCAGTATAAGGCTCCTACACTAGTAACATGGTATATAGCCTTGTTAGAACATGCCTCAGTATAAGGGTCCTTCACTAATAACATGGTATACAGCCTTGTTAGAACATGCCTCAGTATAAGGGTCCTTCACTAATAACATGGTATACAGCCTTGTTAGAACATGCCTCAGTATAAGGCTCCTTCACCAATAACATGGTATACAGCCTTGTTAGAACATGCCTCAGTATAAGGGTCCTTCACTAATAACATGGTATACAGCCTTGTTAGAACATGCCTCAGTATAAGACTCCTTCACCAATAACATTGTATACAGCCTTCAAGTTGCTAGAACATCCTTCAGTATAAGGCTCCTTCACAAAGAACATGGTATACAGCCTTGTCAGAACATCCATTAGTATAAGGCTCCTTCACTAAAAAGAGGGGTTACCTTCACTAAAAACATGGCATAGAGCCTTGTTAGAACATCCCTTAGTATAAGGTTCCTTCACTAACAACAGGGGTTACCTTCAATAATAACATGGTATACAGTCTTGTAAGAACATGCCTTAGTATAAGGGTCCTTCACTAATAACAGGGGATACAGTCTTGTAAGAACATGCCTTAGTATAAGGGTCCTTCACTAATAACAGGGGATACAGTCTTGTTAGAACATGCCTCAGTATAAGACTCTTTCAATAACAGCAGTGGTTACCTTCACTAATATCATAGTATGCAGCTTTGGTAGAACATGCATTGGCTCCTTCACTAATAACATGGTACACAGCCTAGTCAGAATATGCATCAGTATAAGGCTCCTTCACCAATAACATGAGTTACCTTCAGTAACAAAATGGGATACAGCCTTGTTAGAACATGCATCAGTATAAGGCTCCTTCACTAATAACAGGGGTTATCTTCACTAATAAAATGGTATACATCCTTGTTAGAACATGCATCAGTATAAGGCTCCTTTACCAATAACATGGGATACAGCCTTGTTAGAACATGCATCAGTATAAGGCTCCTTCACCAATAACATGGGATACAGTATTGTTAGAACATGCATCAGTATAAGGCTCCTTCACTAATAACAGGGTTCATCTTTATGACTTCAATGAACTGCATTATAAAAAGGAAGCATGATTGCCATAATTACTTGCAGCACCCCTCAACTGATAGCCCACTTATTGGATGTAGGTAATGAGATATGGATATGTTATATCATGTTGATTGACATGTCAGAACAATCGACCATAGACAACCACACTTGCCATACCAAAAGGTTGAAAAATGCTTTTGCCAATGATGGATGTTTAGATGGGTGACAGCCAAGCATGCATGCAAATACAACAGACAAACTAACATGGTCCAAAATTTTACCTAAAAAAAGATGCAAGGACCTATAAAAGAGGTAAATCACATACAAATGACTTCTTACATGAATTGAGTTGTTTGATGATGAAGTCGATTTGTCGATTCATGTCGGGTTGATCATCTTTGATGAAACATCTTAGGATCTCTTCCATCCCCTGATTTAAAGATAATGATTCTTAATAGTGAAACAATTCATTGATGTATCAATATTTTGGTACTTGTGATAGGAATATTAATGCAAAATCTTGAGAATAAAACAAACAGCCTTTCTTATATGTTTGTACTGGGGATCCTGAAATTCTCATGGCCCTTGCTGGTGTCTTTTCCTGATAATTAATGTGGTGGCTGTATATTTGTGAAATTTAATGTAAACACAAGTTGGGGCAAAAAAGAAAACATTGATATACCTAATTATTACATGTACCTGAAAATGTGTAATTTTCAGTTCTGTATTTGCTGCTGCTTTAGGATTAGTATTATCCTTCCATGATTCACTGGTTTTCTCTCCAACTAATTACATATAAAAATCTATATTTCTTTTAAAACACTATACTATAGGAGATGATAATAAAAGTTAGTTGTTGTTGTTAGTATCAAGGTTTCTTTATTTAGGCCTAGGTTTTCCATATTTTGTTCTACAAGTATGATGTGCTAACAAAAAGGGACACAATATAATCAACACACACAGTGTGAGGGACTGGTGTTAAAATGTCTATAGTATCCTGGAGTTATCAGTTTTTATGTACTTAAGCACTCACTTTCACTTTTACAGAAATATATTCCATTCATAGTGATACATCTCATTTCAACTGAAACATTAGTTATTTTAGTAAAGCAAGCATATCAAATGTCAATTATATATTCCCTCACACTCTTCTTGTCATGACTACAACTTGATGACCCATTGTCAGAAAGTCTGTGTATTACATCACTTGTTTTGATACACTTACACGAATTTACTTCAGCTGCTACACTGTTGTACATGTGGTTAACAACAAAAGAGTATCACAAAGCAAAATCAACAGCACATAGAAAACAAAGTTTACAGGATAAATCACATAAAGATGCATTTCTAAAGCTTTTCTACTTTTTATAATTTTGCTTTTGGGAGAGATTTCTTCTCAAATGCTAAAAAAAAAATCAGACTAGGAAAATCATGATGGTACTATAAGAAAATCATTTACTTCAAAGCCAAAAATTTCGATTTAGATTTTGAACTATTTGTTAAAAATTATTTGACAATGTGGGTATGCAGAAAATCAATCTCTTGAATGTACTGTTTTGACACTTGAATGTACTGTTTTGACACTTCAATGCACTGTTTTGACACTTGAATGTACTGTTTTGACACTTGAATATACTGTTTTGACACTTCAATTCACTGTTTTGACACTTGAATGCACTGTTTTGACACTTGAATGCACTGTTTTGACACTTGAATGCACTGTTTTGACACTTCAAAACCCTCTTGCATTCTTCATAACTTAGTGCTCTATAAATGCAAATAATCAGGGACTGTCACAAAAGACATGAAGTTACAAAACAAAGATTTATATTCAATTTTTATTATCATTCTTACCACTATCTACAAAGACAGAAAATTAAATAGGTCAAAATAAGTTAAATACACCTCTCCCTCGATAACTCATGCACAATGGGGTCCAAAAACATAGACCACACTCTAAGCAAGGGTGCGAGTTACCAACGGACCTAAAACAAATTAAGACGTTGAGGCCATCCCTGCTGGACATTGAGATGGGGGGGGGGGGGACTGTTTAATGGCTGAAAACTTGTTTTATTATCACCTTGGGAATAACTGCATCTGGAATAACTGTCAATAAAGAGCTTTTTCTAATGAAGTTGTTCGCTTCTTTGTATAAATTACCTTTATTTTCAAGATACCCAACCTCTGAAAGATCGTTAACAACATTACTTCAAGAGGTTTCAACAACCATCAAGTGTACGCGAAAACATTGTGTATTACATCACTGCTTTTTGTTGTTGTTGATTCACAACAAAACAAGATTCCTTTTTTAAAAACCATTTAAGAACATTTATTTCGTGAAAAAATTGTCAACATCGAAACTAGATTTTTATTTAATTGTTCTATTAGTACAATATTGATACAGTGATTTCATTCCAAGTAACAGTGAAACTTCTTCTCATCCTTGAGGAAATCTCTGAGTGCTAATTCAGGAATTTTAAGTTCACTAAAAACTCGGGAACTCACATCTCCATGAATAGCATCTGTGAAACAAAGCTTTTTATTCACCAAGTACTCATTTTGCTTGGTTGCCTTACTATCTTTGATCACATTTGTGAATGAGTAGGCTAATTTAAGGTAGTTTCATTATATTACTTACATAATAATATTTATAACCGTGACTGATCAGTTGAAACGAGTTGACCTGACCGCTAGCTCTTAGGCAATTAGGATTTGCATGCCTTTTAACTTTTCTTTTATTCCACTCTCTTTATTTGATTTATACAAAAGATGTAATTAACATAATAATACAAAGCAGGTCTGCTTAATTGAGTGTAACAATACAACAAATACTTCAGCAAGTTGGAGATCAAAACATGGTCAGCACCTAATTAGGTTCTCATAGAAATGCTTGCGGACATAGCTGTAACAGTAGATTGACATTTTTCACATCTGAATACAAGAGGGCATACTGCATTTATGATGATTACACTGAAAACAAATTAAAAGACAGAACTAAAATTTCACTTGACAAAACTTATTTAATTGGTGTTTATTTATTAAAGTGTTGCTACTGGTAGGCATTAGTGACAATTTCATTGATCAAAGTTTTGTCAAATATTGTTATTTACAGTGTACTGAGAAAATCAATGTTGTTTGGAAAGAAAATTTAACAGAACATATAACTTCTTATTAAAAGTTGAGAATTTCATGATGTTGATTCAAATTTCTGGGTACTAACCACCATTTTCGATGATAAAACGAGCGACATATCAAGGTTTCATTTACAAATTTTTATTAATATTTTCTTCACATTCAACAAATAGGGGCAAATTGTTTTGGTAGTTTCTAGTACAAAATATGGGATCCATGTCTGACCCCACATTATAAGGGAGGGTGTGGTGTATCAAGATTCAGTTAAAGGATACAGAAAAATGTTACAGTTAAAACGGCTTATTTGTCTACAGATAGAAAGTCTAATACTTTGACATAAAATAGAAAAAAGCTGATTTAAGTCAAAAATATATGGTAAAAGTGTGTTTTCCCTGTAAATATGCACAAATTATAATAACAAAGGGCAACCTTTGAACATTAGTGACAGCTCCACATGAAACTTTAGAACACAGTACACCATTCTAACCAGTTTTATGGATGCAGTTGTCCAATATCAGTGACGTTGCTATCGCACACTGAGAGTAGCAGACTGGATGCCTATAATGGTGGGAAGCTGATTTGCCTTGTCAGAGTAGTTAGTAAGAATTTTTATTAGGACTTACTGATTGCAAAAAAGAGAATTAGTGCATTGGAGTCTTTTTTCATGGTATGTATCTTTGTTTTAATTCACAATTGACAATATAATTTCCGACAAATTTTTCTCTCCATATAAATCAGAGTTTACCATTGTAAACAAATATTGTGGTCATGATGTCATGGAGAGATGAATTCTCTTAAAAAATTGTGACTTTATTACACTGCATCAAATCAAAGTAGCATCAAAACAGGGGATTGGATGATACAGATCCTGGGGCAATCATTCAGTTATAGGGTTTTCAGTTAAGTCCAGGAGATAAGCTTTTACACCTCTTTTGTCTTGTGCTTTGTGGCTTTAGAGTGTTTAAACAATTGGGAAAACATAATGACCAAACCAGCTTAGTCAGTGACACCTCTACTGACTGTCTGACAAAGAAACAATGTGTAAATTAGATCAGTCATCTTTGAATTAAGTTTAGTTGTCAACACCTTTGTTGATTGTCCGACAAAGAAACAATCTGTAAACTAGACCAAGTGACCTTTGAATTTAACTTTAAGATGTTTATTTGACAGTTTAATGGATAAACAAATCAAAGACAATTTGATATAATACTATTTGAGATGTCCTATAACTGATGTCCAGTTGTTCAGAATATGTGCCAGTGAAAAACTTTGATCTGCCGGACACGTCCAGCAAGTAGAGTGATTTCAGGATCTCTGGTATATTATACCCTGGATTGTATATTACAATACATATATGTGCCACAGGCATTTTGTTTCATCCCTGACTTATATGTTTCTATATTTTACCCAGGGTTGTGTATTACAAAAAACAGAGAAATGTGCCCCACCAATGTTGTTTCATCCCTGATGATTATGTAATATAGTAAGTGCATACTTAAATATGTTTCTGTATTGTACCCAGAGTCGTTTATTACAATAAACATAGATATGTGCCACTGCCATATTATTTCATCCCTGATGATTATGTAATATAATACAAGTATATAATGTACAAAGCTTCATCATCTTTTATGATTTACATTCACAATGAATGTGAGATCAAATATCTACAGACCAGAATAACACTCCTGACTGGCACATATATAAAACCTGAATAAAAATGTTACAATGACATACCAATAGATAGACATTGACAAGCTTTATTTAAAGTTGGTTATCATTAAGTCAATAAATAAGACCAGCTCACTGGAGTTATTTTACCGACTCTTGAAATTTCATAAAGGACGACTTTTCAGTAATGGATGCCACCAATTAGGGCATATATTGAGTAATATGGTCAATATTTTGAATAAGTGTTTTCTAGCAAACCCATTCAGATAATAATTTGTAATCTCATTCAATCAAATAATAAGAAAATACTTTGTATTTTTAAAAAAAATGAAACATTGTCTTTCAACACATACATGTAGCATATAACTGTTACATATTTTTTTTACAGCTATAAATATTAATGAAACAGTGATAAAAATTGATGATGTATTTTTTGTATTACAGGTAAAGGTACCAAATAAAAGTGTATAAAAAGTAATGCAAATATTTTTTATAATTATTTTAAGAATAAATTTAGCTTACCTACATGAAAATTAGTACAAACTGGCAGCATCTAAAAAGTACCCATTATAAAGTCATATATAAAAAAAATTATCGTGAAAAAAGACACACAAATATAATACCATGGCTTTAGCCTCCTCTCGTATGGATGGTATAGCGAGAATACTGTACAAGGCACCATTGACATAAGGGCGGATCTGAAAATGAAACAAGACACACACATGAACAGACACAATGGAGGCTCATGGGAGTAAATAATTGCTAGCTTGTTTTACAAAAAAATTAGTGCCATTGTATGAAAGTGGTGATTTTTATATTCAGTAAGGATTTAAATAATAAATTGGTAATACACTAAATTTCCAATGCTGTAGTCTAAGGCTTGATCCTAGTGCTTACACATGGAAATGCCCGTTGTTGTTAATCCAAAGTTCTGTGGTTTTCTTTGGGTTCTTAAATTTCCTTGACCTGATAGACCAACTCACACCACCATTAGAAATTGTCCTGATAAAAATCCTTTAGCTAAATTCTTCAGGGACAAAAGTGGACCTCTGCAGTCCAAGATTTCACCCCTGGTTCCTGCACATGCAGTGTTGAACCTAACCTGTTTTAGGAAGGCCCTGTACTGTGGTCTCCCTGGCTGGCATCATGCCCTCTTTGGGGCTGCCATGCCTTAAATCTCCACATGTTTAATACATATGGTAACATTTGACATTCATTTTGGGATCAACTTGGAATCATTAACCCATGTTTTTTACCAGATGTGCAAATATTATCTTAAATGCACTAGAAGCATGCATAAAAATGCCTCCTCTCTTAAAAATGGTGCCCTCATGTTGTATCACAATACATTATTACAATATTTGTCTTTGATATAATATTTATCACAATCGCATACTTAAATAAATTGCAAAATGTACAATCAAGTTCATATTTGAAGAAAAAAAAATTGCTTTTGTAATTGCAGAAACCTTTTGTAGATAGGCTGAATTTCTAGGACAAACCAAAACAAAGATTCATTTTCTTTTCTTTCTTTCTCCTATATGTTCACTGAACATTGTTCAGACACACACAAATAATTTTAAAACACTTTTATTTTTTACTTTTAGGGCAGTTAGATTAATAAATACTCTATTGGGCAAGATTTTCCAGATACTGGATGTCTGAGCAGTGCAATTTTAATTTAGGGCAAACCAGACATCATAAGAAGTCAATTAGGATAAACACCACATTGATACAACCATCCATTCAGGATGAGTAGCAATAACAAGATTTTTAAGATGCCCACTGTGGTGGCCATATTGGATGTGCAAGCAGCATCATTTTCATGTAGTACCAGCCAGAAAACTCCACAGCAATATTACTTTTCATTCAGATATAGGACCTCATATTTGCAACATTATCATTTAGGACAAACTAGACATCATATGAAGTCTTCTGGTAAAAACCTGATGTCAATATGACCTTCCATTCAAGAGGAGTAGCGATGCAATTTTCAAGATGGCTGCTGTCAGCTCAGCACCATTTTCATTTAGGACCAACTATATATCATACGAAGCCTTTTAAGTGAAAAACCCATGTTGATATGACCAGTAGAGCTAAAAATGGTGCCCAAATAAAAGCAGTGAATTCAGAGTATTTTTCAGATGCATCCTTCATCTGTCAGTGGCTTTGAGTAGGGGGTACAATTCAGTTTCCTTCATATTGTATGCAACTGTCCCCGATTGTTATGAGTACCATTTAAAAGTTGGGCAAACTGCTTGTAGATTGAGCATAAATTATTATTACCTCATAGAATGAAAAAAAATGTTGATTCTGATGGCTATTCCATTTAAAAGGATGTACAAGGTTTTTATGCAGAAAGTTTTCACCCCTTTATGTTATGGGCATCAAGAATAAATCATGGCTGGTTCCAGGTAAAAATGAAATGTGCCTTCCACCACTGTTATGTCCTTTTTAATGGAACAGATAAGATTGGTTTAGTACGATACACACAAAAGTGTGTTGACCATATTTCCACTCATGTTGGTGGGGGATGCTATTTAATACACTTCAATGAACTATGCCTTTGATATCTACTGTCTCCAGCTGTACTTCTCTCAGCTGGCATAACTTTCACTCAACTCCGCTTCAAGAGTGGTTACTGCCTGGACAGTTTCTGGATTACCTCTAAATTCCTAAAGGATTCACTGCAGATGGTAACACCATGGGTCATAAATCAATTAAGTATATTACCCAACAGCACAGTTCGGTTCAGGCCTGACTCCACATGTAAATTCTAGAGATTCAGTTGATACTACACAGACATGAGTGGAAAAATGGTCAATATGCTTTGTGTCTATTGTAGCCAATTGATATGATATAGCAATTGCATTTTTGGACATGTTCAAAAGTGTGACAGGGTTACAAAAATGTATGACATCATCAAGGGATATATGACAAGCATCCCTGGAAACATAAATCAAAGATGGCAGATGCCATAATCAAAGATGGCAGATGCAACATTATGAAACTAATCCTATGTAGGAAGAAAATAGTACTGACCTCCGTGTTCTCATGTCCCAAAAGGTCACTTAAAACTTTCAATGTCTGCTCAGCTTTGCCAACACATCTTTTCTTCCCTGTTCAAAAATAAAACAATTGCAAAATATAGCATCTTTATTCAAATCTGTCACATAATGTACTGTATAGTGGATTATTTTTTGTGATTATTTATGTTCACTATATTTGCAATAAATCATTCTGCAAAAATAAAGCATTTGTGAAAATGTCTTAAAAAAAGAAATAATTAGAAATACTCATAATAATGTTCAGTGAACAGCAGCATGAAATTAAAACATGTTGAAAACATTGTAAGATTGCAAGCACATCATTTTGGTTCTGCTACATCCAATGGTCAACCTATTACAAGAATAATAAAATAAGAAGATAAAAAATGTCACTGCTATATTCAATGATCAACATATTACGGAAATAATAAAAGATGAACCAAGAGTTCCTTGAAGGACTGACACTCAACTGACCAAAAAGAATTTATAGGAATCCAAGATAAGACAGTTTCTTCTCTTTAACTGCTAAGTCTTGCAACCATCTCCAATATTCTTGAGTAATAACAAGATTTTCAAGATAGCAACAATGGTGGCCATATTGGAAGTAAGATCTGCAGCATTTTCATTTAGAACAAACTAGACATCATAAGAAGTCTTTTGGCGAAAGACCTATGTCCATATGACCATACATCCAAGAGTTGCGATAACAAGTTTTACAAGATGGATGCTGTGGTGGCCTTATTGGATTTCAGATCAGCGCCCATGTTGATATGACCATCCATTCAGGAGTAGATGCAATAACAAGATCAACAAGATGGCCATTGTAGTAGCCATATTCAATTGAAATCAGTACCATTTTTATTTAGGACCAACTAGATATCATAAGGAGTCTTTTGGTGAAAAACCCATGTCAATACGACAATCCATTCAGAAGAAGTAACTATAACAAGATTTTCAAGATGACCAAATGCCACATTGGCACCATTTTCATTTAAGATCAACATGACTGGAACATAACCAATAAGAAGTCTTCTGGTGAAAATTCCATGTTGATATGACTTTTTTTCATGTAGAATAATTAGCAATAACAACTACTTTTTTATATGGCATGTTGGCCATATTGGATTTCAGATCGGCATAATTTAAATTTAGAACCAACCAGACATCATAAGAAGTCCTTTGCTGAAAACCCTCATGTTGATATGACCATCCATCCAGGAGGACTAGCGATAACAAGATTTTCAAAATGGCCACTATGGCGATTATATTGGAGATCAGGTCATTTTTCATTTAGGTCCACCTAGACATCATACAAAGTCTTCTGGTGAAAACTTCATGTTGATATGACTTTCCATTCAGGAGGAGTAGCGATAACAAGATTTTCAAGATGGCTGCCATGGTGGACATAATGGATGTCAGATCGGCACCATTTTCATTTAGGATTAACTAGACATCACAAGAACTCTTTTGGTGAAAACCCCATGTTAATATGATTTTCCGTCCAATACCGGAGGAGTAGCAATAACATTTTCATGATGGCTGCTATGGTGGACATATTGGATGTCAGATTGGCACCGATTGTATTAAGGACCAACTAGACATCATTGGAAGTCGTTTGGTGAAAACCCTATGCTGATATGACCATCCATTCAGGAGAAGTAGCGATAAGATTATCAAGATTGCCTCTGTAGCGGCCCTACTGGATGTCCAAGCAGCAAGATTTTCATTATTAGACCAACCAGACCTTGGGGTGAATGTGTTTGTAAAGTTTCATTGCAATTCTCCAAGTAGTTTACAAGCAGCAATAAAAAAACTTGTACTAATGGACAGATGGATGATAGACAGCTGGCCATCCCATAGCTCTTCTTGTCTATGACCAATAGAGCTAAAAGATTATCACTGTTAAAAATAACTTTGAGTATCAATTTGTTTGTAAGGGTTGTATATATACCTGAGGTGCTTATATAGATGTTCATGATGACAACTGTAGCACTAAGTACTTCAGTGCTTGACTATAAAAAGCACTGAAACAGTGTTTAATCAATTCAGTGTGTAATTTCCTGAGGTTCTGAGACATATGTCCATCAAAAGTTGTATGTTACTGATTACTGTTTTTGTTTACTTATGTGAGGTTTTGAGTTGAGGGTTCATTAAATAAGCCTCAGAGTATTCGGGCATGTATTGACCAAAGTTCTGAATTAAAAATGTGTAAATAATGCATACCACTGATTACTCTGGTTTGTATTTACTTGAGTTCGAGGATCATCAACTAGGTCGCTAGTACTCCAGTGTTTAATTACCTAATGTTATGATCCTGACATTCATCAACTAAGCGACAAAGTAGTACAATCTGTAATTACTTGTGGTTCTGAGAACTGTTTATCAGCAAGGCCCAAATATGTTCCCATGTGTAATGACCTGAGGTCTCAAGGCAAATTAATCAGCAAGATTACTATGTACACAAGTGTGTAATTACCTATTACCTTAGGTTCTGAGACAAAAGTTCATCAAGAAGGCAACTGAGTACTCCATTGTGTAATTAATTAGGTTCTGAGGCAGAGGTTCACTAAAACAGGACAGAGTACTTTGGTATGTAAAACTACCTGAGGTTCTTATACTGTCACAGAAGTCCACTAAAAGGCCAACTGAGTACTCCAATGCATATTTACCTGAGATTCTGAGGCAGAGGTCCATTAACAAGGTAACTGTAGTCCAGTGTGTAATTACCTAAGGTTCTGGAACAGTATTTCTTCAGTAATGCTGTAACAGTAGTCCAGTGTGTAATTACCTAAGGTTTTTTTTCCATCAGTAATGCTGTAACAGTACTCCAGTGTGTAATTACCTAAGGTTCTGGAACAGTATTTCATCAGTAATGCTGTAACAGTACTCCAGCGTGTAATTACCTAAGGTTCTGGAACAGTATTTCATCAGTAATGCTGTAACAGTACTCCAGTGTTTAATTACCTGAGGTTCTGAGACAGAGATTCATTAACAAGGCAACTGAGTATTCCAGAGTGTAGTCGGACAGTGAGTCATTATCCTCCAATACTTTAACCAGCCACTCTATCAGACCATTTTCTATCATGGCTGACTGTAGGTTACGTCTGAAAAATAAATACACAGTACACCAGATGTTAGATGTAATATTTATTTCACCTTAACTGCACAACTAGTTATGCTAAGTTCTACACATGCTCTTGAAAGTTCAGACATTGGTTTAATGTAGTTTTGATGGTGGAGGAAATCAGAAAACCAGAACAAACCAACAACCTTGGATGGGCAACTACTTACTGTGAAATCATTTAATTCTGTGGGCAAATGTTGCAGGGCTTATCTGAAAAAAATACATTTTTGTTGGTGCTTAAATTTATGGAAACAGGAAGTGGTCCTATTGTTTCCACATTATGATCATCGTTCATTAGATCTCCAAAATTCATGGAATGGAAAAGTGATCCTACTGTATCCACATTATGATCTTTGTTCATTGGAACTCTAAAATTCATGGAATGGGAAAGTGGTCCTACTGTATCCACATTATGATCATTGTTTATTGGATCTCTAAAATTCATGGAATGGGGAAGTGGTCCTATTGAAATCCATGAAAATTAGTACCCCACAAGAAATAGTGAATTATCAGTACCTTTCCAAGTGCTGAAGCCCAGGATTGAATCCCTGGCCAAAGAGGTGCAAAGCAATCATTCAGAACACCCACATAAAATACCCTGAAACTATTATGTTAGCAAATAACTGTCTATTCAGTATCATAAGAAAAACATATTAATAAACTTTTCTTTCCCTTTTGACTGTGTTTATATTAAACAATCGAACACAGAGTAGTCTGTTTAGAACCAAAACAACAAGAATAAAAATATATTTTCATGTTAGAGCTATATTTTGCAAACTTTGCTATTAAATTTCATTCCATATATGAATTAATTATACACATTTAATTGGATGTCAAATATATCAATATCTGTTGTGTCAGTAGTCCCATATCATAACCAAATCTGGATTCCATCAACAAACCAAGTCTGGACTTAAGTCTAGAATCTAGTGATCTGACTGAATTAAATTTAAGTCTGACATTGACAGTCAAATGTCTAAATTATGGCATAACCTTATACATTAAGTTAGTGCAATTTGGGCAAGTTGTTTATAGATCTCAGCTAAAGTGACTCAACCACTCCAGAAATATTTTGTAAGAAAATGTTTCAAAACTGAAAGTTGCTGAAGAAGGGTTAATTCGTCCTTAACAGCACATCAGCGATTATTTAGTGCCAAGATCATGGTACAGTGCCTGGCCAAGGGACAAACTACAACAGCTGGCTTGGGATGTTCTGGGTGGGATCTGAACCTGCAACCTTTGTGTTTTGAGTCCCGCACTCTATTATTGGGCCACCATGGCTCACTCAAAAATGAAATGAAATATACATCAAATACTTTGCACAAAGTAGTGGCTTCATTAGGAAATAAGTTTTGTATATTACACACTTGATAGATTTGCATTTACATCCATTATTTAATTGTCTCAAAATAAATCATAGAATTTTAAGTACAAATATTTTCAATACAGGTACATGTAATAATAATTCAATGCAGTTTTTAAAATTTTTTTTTTACAATCCTAAAGGGCATTAAACCAATGTTGTTGTGGGTTTAATGCCATTTTTCAGCACATGATAGGTTATACATGGTGGCCAGCATATCTAGTGGAGGAAGAACCCGGGAAAACCCCAGGAAGAACCACCGGCCCACGGGAAGCTACTGGCAAGCTTCCTCACATACCCACGATGGCTGAGCCCGAGACTTGAACCCACAGGGAGAGAGGCAAGATGTCAGTGATCTGTAAAGGCAAGCGCCTTAAACCACTTGGCCACCAGGGGCCCCAAATCAATTTGAAGTGTGTTCCATAGCAACATAAAGTTAAATGGCTGCCATTATATATCAACTGATCTGTGATCTTATGTCATGAATATAGTGTAGAAATTAAGTAATTGATAATCAGAGATGCTAATTTGCCTGAGCTATTGAACAAATATACAAAATTTCCTTTGAATGAAGCAGTGTTGTAACTGAAGTCAGCATTACAAGGGAGGTAATAACTGTCATAATCAAATTATCCAAGGATGAATGCATCTTCAGAAATCAATGGAGATAGCCTGATGGAGGTCTGCAATGATGAGGCTTTTGATTGTAAGAAGCTAACAAACAGCTTTTGTTTGTTTTGATTTTGTTTAAAAATGACACATTTCTGGAAGGTTAAAAAGTGAGAATTGCATGCAGAACAACATCATGTTGGGAATTGTGATTAAAACCTGGAAATTTCCTGGGAGATCCAGAATTATCACAAGTATGTGAATACAGTAGTTATATCAGGGATACGAACAAAAAATATGTACATTTTTCTATAATTATCCCAATGCTTTTTTAAGAAAAGTTATGTGATGACGTTCCTGATGCTTTGTATGTGTTCAATGTCAAACAGCTCTCCATTAACCTTGAAGATGGAGACTTCAAACATTGGGATATTATTGAGGGTGGTCTACAGATATGCACAATAGTGTCAGTATTAAATCCATCCAATGGGGGCAAGGGTAACTTTGATGGATAAAGGCAGGTTTTAAAACATGCAGATTTCAAGTTAAGCTTACAATGTATTCTTAATTTCAAAGAAGCACAAAACTTAGTGTTTAAATATTACTTGTTTGCTAAAAATATTATTCTGAATAAAAACTGTATACTTCATAATAAACTCATGGTCGACTAGAAAGGGAAGTAGCTCTTGCAAGCATTTCTGTTGGTTATTTTAAAAAGCAAAAACCAAACTTGTGAATTCAAAAATCCAAGCTGATCCAGATATGAGTTCCACAGAATGCAGTGTCTACTGTGTAAATAGCATTATGCTGAAGCAGGCGAGACAAATGGAATCCTGGGATATCAGAGAAGAAACCTCAAGCATGTAGTAATGTTGTGCTAAAGTTTCAACTGTTACAGAAGATATATGACTTTCAAAGACATTAACACAGGACCTTAACATTACTGCCACCCCTGACACCACTACTGACCATGACCATCATGTGAGAACATTCAATGCCAGATGTAAATACCTGAGACTGAGTTTCTGTAATGCTCCTAGGACCATCTCTCTTGTAATGGAGTCTTTATCCTCACTCCGTAAGTTGTCAATCAGGCCTCTGAACAGGTCCTGGTTTTGAGCCAAATATGTCCTCCCTGTAAAAAATAAAAAACTGCACACAAATCTGAAACACATAACTGCACATCAGAGACATTCTATAAAAGATGCATATATACAGCTAAGCACAGAAACCCCCCCCCCCCACAATAAACGATAGTTTCTGACTGTATTATTCCATCCCCTGTTCTGACACTGTTTTGTTTTGATGCAGTATCATAAATTTCCAGTTTTCAGTCTATTGTCCTTGATTATTTGCACTTTTTAAGAAATGATTTATGAAGTATGCAATTATGTTTTGATGTTCCAAAACAGCACATTCAAGACAACTGATGTTCTGCACACACGCAATGTCAATTATTTTTAAAAAAAAAGTTCATAATCTAAATCAAATATTTTTTTCTTTCAAGTTAACAATTTTCTTAGAATGCCATGCTTATTTTTCCCATTTTGATACAGGTGGCTTCTGCAAAGAAACCTATCCCAAAATAAAACTTATGATCAAAAATAAGAAATTAAAAAAAGCTTTAGGAATGCTAAATTAAATTTCTTTATGTGATTTTCCCTATAAACTTACATTTTTTATGTGCTATTGATTTTGCTCTGCCATATATTTTTGTTTTGCAGATCATGTGTACAACAGTGTAATGGACAGAATAGCATACATGGAAAGTGCATCAAAACAAGTGATGTAATTTACAAACTTTCTGACATGGCGTTGTCTGGTTGTAAGCATGCCAAGAAGAGTACAAGGGAATATATCACTGACATTTGATATGCATGCTTTTTTAAATAACTAATGTTTAGAATGAAATTAGGGGTATCAATATGAATGGAGTATATTTCTGAAAAGATGAAAGTAAGTACTTATATGCGTCAAAACCGATGACTTCAGGATACCTAAAACACTGTCCCAGCTTTTAGCTTGAAATCACAAATAGAACACACTACATAGACTCTGATTTGGCAGCACTTTGTTGGGTGGGTATTATGCACTAGTGTAAAAATAAAGTACTTAGATAAACATTTTTAATTTAATGTAACTACATATCGAAATATTGGTGCATGTGAAATTAGAAAATGCTAACTCTCGCAAAGGGTCTAGATGCAACAGACCTTTTCATCATCAACTTCCAGACGGGTGCCATATGATCTCACTATAAATGCACACAGATTTACATACGCAGAAAACCACATCATAATGTTTACTTTCCACCAAACTCCTCAGTTCACTAAATTTAAATACTAAATGCTCAATGAAACTGGGCAGAAGTGTCACTGTTGATTGATGATGCCCCAGATGCTGCTATCTATGTTCCGACCCAGGGGGTGGGTGGGGTGGGGTGGGGATGTTCCTCCCCTAGTTACCATGTGCAATGTGCAATCTTCCCCAATCTTCCTCTGAGCTGTTTACATAAGAGAAACTGAATGTCTCAGGTTTCACAAACCTTCTAATGAATAATGAAAAAGTCTTTCAACAGAAGTTCTAAGGTAAGAAATAACCTGTTACAAGAAACAACTCTTACAGAACAACTAATGAGTATCTGTTACCTGCACATAGGGAGGCAAAAGCATTGAAGAGCCTGGCCGCTGACTGTTTGCCAATAGGATCTGTGGACATCAACAGCAATAACACTGCCTCCTACAAGGACAGAGAAATTTTAATTTTGTAAGCTTTGAAAATGATGCATTCAATTTCTAGACATTTCAAAAATATCTGAGAAGTTATAATTCTCAGAATCAAAACAATATCTACAAGAGATCTAAAAAATTCCTATGTTTTGCTAAGTTTTCGGGTTAGGCAAAAACTTTCTTCACAAAAATTAAAAAATGAACTGTTTAAGCATTAGTTCTTAATGTTCTCGACAGGTTGCTGACCATCCTAACAAACCCAAACCACCTGTACACTTAAAGTCTTTTTAAGGTGTCTGAACACCTGTTTTATGACTGCCTTCAAAAATGTTGCTATAGTAGTAATCCTATTGGATTTTATACCAATTCAATTGAACTAAAATGTATTATAGTTCACACCTAAATTCTAGGAAAATAAATAAAAACCTAACTACTGTGAAATCAATGCATTTTTGCGAGTATAATTTTCATGTTTTTAAAAAATAACATTTTCATGTGTAGATTAGTGAAGGGGTACTATTGTTTCCACAGAAGAAGTTCTATTGTTTCCACAGAAGAAGTCCTATTATTTCCACAGAACGACAATTGTTTGTTGGGTCTTTAAATTCATGGTGTGTAGCAACCATGCAATTCATAAAAAACTGATACCCCACCCCTTACCGATGAATACAAATATTGAATTCACTGCAAAACACTGAGAATTAAACCCAAGTATGGTCTAATGAAAATCAAGCTGCATACGAAATTTGGATTAATTTCACTGATAGCCATTAAGTAAGTTATTGTGTGGCAAGAGGTGCATCTGACTATCAAGGGCTATAACTCTGATAAATGATGATGCAACAAACTGACATTTGAACTGAGCCAAGATCTCAGTATCATACTAACATCCATGTCAAACTGAATACTACATATTTTGTTCTGAAATGCAAAGATAATAAAAGAAGATAACATACGGAAATGAAAGTGGGTGGATCTGAAAATATGGGGCTATAACTCCATTAAGCAATCATGCAGAAAGCTGAAAATCAAACATAACCAAGGTCTAATTGATACACATCAGCAAAACAAATTTGGTTGAAATCTAATAATAATCAAGGAATTTATTTTTCTGAATAGAAAGTGGGTGTATCTGATAATCAGGTACTAAAGCTCTACTAAATGATGATGTAGACGGCCGACAATCAAACTCAGCCTAGGTCCCATCAAAATCAAGCTGCATAACAAATTTGGTTGAACACTAGTATTAAATATTGGAGTTACTGTGATGCAGAAAGCAGCCAACAATTGAATTCAGCCAGGGTCTCATCAATATCAAGCTTTGGTTGAAATCCAATGATAATTAAAGAAATTATTTTGCTGAAATGAAAGTGGGTGGGGTTGGCAATCAGGGTCTAAAACTCCCCTGAACGACAACATAGAATGCTGACAATCAAACTCAGCCAAGGTCTCATCAATATCAAGTTTCACACTACATTTGGTGAAATCCAATCAAAATTAAATGACTTATTGTGTCGAAATGAATGTGGGATGGAAGGACAGACAGGCCCAATTTTATATCCCATATTTTCATATCTTCCTTTTTTTTTTGTTTTTTTATTTTTGCTTTTGATGGTTCATTGCTTAAGTTGTTGCACAAGAGAACTCCTCTCCAGGTAACTTTAGTGAAGTAGTCTATAGAAGGATATGACAATAATAAAAATTGTTACAGTACCTTTACTGTTCTAGATCAGGAAATGTGAGTAGTCTATAGAAGGAAATGACAATAATAAAAATTGTTACAGTACCTTTACTGTCTAGATCAGGAAATGTCAAAATAATTTCAAGTTTCTAATTTATTGCTTGGGAATATATAATTTAATATATAATAAAATATTTCCTCACAGCATGGTTTCCATGGCAAACAGAACCTACCCTATGTGGTCCTGGTTGGGCACATCCCAATAGATCATGCTGAATGTAACCTGTCATTGTGGTATCTCGCATGGGTGGTGATGACTGGGTCAATCTCTTAAAAAAAAACACCCCAAAGAAATATAAAATATGAATTAACATTTTGCACAACTGGACTTCATTCAGGCAAAACAGCATTAGGTAGCACTAGACTAACAGCATTAGGTAGCACTAGACTAACAATCCTACTGCACAGGTTTTTTGGAACTGGTGTTCGGTCACAAAAGGTGACTGGTTCTCAGATTCTCATGATTTCAATCCTTCATTTGGAATCAGATGTAAGATCCAGTCTGAAGTGTTTATATAACCAATCAATAGAGCATAACACTACACAATGGTGGTCAATAGCAGTGGGAAAATCTCTTTCACACCTCAATTCCCCAACCCTCCCACCAGTTTTAATGATTAATGATGTTTGTTTCCTTGTTGATTATGACTGTCATTAGTCCAGTAAGGCCATCAGTGTCATGCATGGTACTTAGTTTTCTTTAGAAAATTGGCCGTGTTCTGTTCAAAAAGTTTTTTAATCATACTAAAAATGTGTAATCAAAATAACATTCACAAACTCAGCATTTTTTAGCAATATTTTGAATTGACCTGTAGCTTCATTGTAAAGGCAAGCACTATATTACATTTGACCATATATATTAACTTATTCGTTGAAGGACAAAGCCTATTACCAGTCTGAGAGCCTGTAGTAAAAGTGACTTCCTCCTGTCATCTGCATTTGCCAGGTCATTCTTCACCTTGGTGTAATCAAGTGGGGTGAGATTCTCTGGCTCCTGTTCCTGCTGACTGAAATCAGACAGAAATTAATCCAATTTTAACAAGGTACCTTAATTAACACCCCTTACCCACTACTGCCCTTTGCCATTGTTGTTGTTGACTAATTCCCTCCGGTATTTGATCGGAGCATCCCAGATTTCAGGTTCTGGATAATTAACACACACACACACACACACACATATATATATATATATATATATATATATATATATATATATATATATATATATATATACACACACACATAAATATATACACATAAATATATACACACACACACATAATAAAATAATATGGTGGTGGAAGTGGTGGAGGGTTAATGTGGAGCAGGTGAATGGGTAATATAAACAAAGCACTATCTAATTGGGAACTTATGTCTTGATTACTATCCACCATAATCAATAAACAGATACATACATGTACCTGTAGAGTTAATATTGCACAAGACACTGATCCCAAACAAACAACTTTGAGTGAAGACAATGAAGGATGAAATATTGGTCACACTGATTTACTTTTGGAATGGTAGTGTCATACATACAACAGAGTATCTACACAAAGGTACATAATCCTATAAGTACAATAGCTTGAGAACCTGACCAACAAGCATAGCTCAATCAAGAAATTGATGGATGGAATATAGGTCACACTGACCTTCTTTTGATGTAATAATGTAGTACTCAACATAATGGATCCAAATACAAAAGCCACATGACTGTACACTCAAAGTTGTATAACACACTGTTCAAATGCAGAAGGTAGAAGAAATCAATAAAACTTGAAATGAAGGTGATGTTAAAATACTTTTGGCATGACAGTTAAGTTCTGTCCAAGCTGGATCCACACACTAACCTAAAAGATCCAATAAGTGGGAGTGCCTGAAAAATTCACGTGAAGTAATGCAAAACTAAACCAAGGTGACATATAAAAAAAGTGATGGACAGAAAGACAGATAGATGATGCTAACACAATATGACTGATTCAATCTTATTGTGGATCATACAAAAATGTTTTGTGTCCTCCAGGGTTCCCACACTTCTGAAACAAACAAAAATTTCCAGGTTTTTTTTCTTCTGGATGAAATTTTTTGTTCTTCAAGGTTCAGTTATGACCCTTACTGAATGGAATCAACAACATTTTGGCTTCTAAAACATGTATTTTTACAACCAAAAGCTGTTTCTATTTTGAAACTCCCATCAAATCTGAATTAGACATATGACCATGTACTAAACCACAGGTTGTATCTCTAGAAACAACTATAACTATTGACATTCATATAAATTTGTATGTAACTCATTTAAATTTACAGAATAAAAATGTCAACTTTACTCTGCTTAACAGCATATGTTGGCAAAAGGGTTGTTTTACATTTTGACCAAAAAAACCTTAAAAATTATATACATTTATATAAAAAGAAGGACTGAAAAATTTTTGTTTTAAAAATCCACGTTGGTGCTCTAAGATCTACTTTCAATCAATGTAATCTGATTATGGAGTGTATCTTTAATGCAATCATTGTCAATTACGTCCAGAGCGTGGGATTCTGCATTGAAAATTGCTCCAGCAGTCTGTAGATTTCTACATATTTTGCGAGGTCTGATAATAAAATTCACCACAAAGGTGAGCTGTGGATGGGAGTGGTGACAAAGGTTACTATTGACAATAATGTTTAACACCATATTCCTAGTGCAAAAGTAACTGAGTGTGGAGCCAGAGTACTAGACATGTTTGTCTAGACTTACCATAGACCTACTGTTGATAAAAAAGACGCTACTAAGCACATGTCACACTGCTGTATTCTTTTCTTATCAGCTCAAAAAAATATACTTATAACTGCTTGTTTGGGCATTCATAATGAGCTTAAAACAGCTAAATTTAAGGGTGAAAATGAAGTAACAGTTCATTTTAACCTGATGAAGATACAATTTCATTTGGTGTGTTCTTTCAGTCCATATTACACTTACCACAAAACTGTGTTTTCAAATGTCAACCAAATATTGCTTTATTATCAGTTAAGCTGCTAGTGTACCACAAAGTTATTACATTTTAACCCAACAACCTTTCTGAGAAGTTCACAAGAATTTTTCACCGATAAAACATGTACAAAAGTATATTTAAACAGGGATTAATAATTAAGCCAAGACTGTGAAGTGACTGAAACAGAGTCTTATAATCACCCAAATGGAGTCGAATACTGTAGTATCAGAAATTTTCATGGGGGACCAAATTTCATGGTTTTAAAGACCTAATGAAAAATTAGCCACGTATGATGATGACACACACCCCCACCCATTTTCTTACTGTGTTTCGTTCTTAGAGATTAACAAAGCTACTAGTATTTGATAAATCAACATCAGATTCAATACTGTAATCTGGTAATAAAATATTAGCTTTTACATGTGTTTGTTTTATTTTAACCCTTTCAAAAAAGAATTATAAAGCATTTTATATTGTTTTAATGCACACATATCGATAAGGTATCCATTAGCTGTAATTTCCACTCGCTGGCTTACATTGATATGTGAGATATGTAAGGATAGAGAGAAACAAGAAAAAGCATAAGGTATTCAAACACTAGTAATACTAAATATGAAAGAAAGAATAATAAAAAATACTAATATATGAAAATTAAATTTAATACTTATTCAAATCGATCCTTCATTTGAGTACAACTGTTGGTGAAAAATTTAAATCCTCCTGAAAGCACATTTCATTTTATCCATGCATTTTTAATCCAAAAGAACAACAAGCCTGTAAAATACTAGAACTATTGCTTGAAGCACTATTATTAATGAAACACTATGTATATACACTAATTACAGCAGAGTATTAAAGCTCACACTTCAATAATTTTTGCACAAAGCCACTCACGAACGTCGTGTCAATGAAGTCTCATGGTATACACAAATGCCTGTCAGGTAAATAATCCCCAAATTGCAGAATTAAACAAGTCCAGCTTTCTCAAAACCATTAATAATTAGGTCTGATCTTTCACTCATTGTCGCATGAGCTGCAATTATTCATTCAGCATAAATTGGCTTGATTAATGAGGTTGCAAGGTTCACTAATACAGTGCACTGATCGTCACCAGAAACATCTTCCTTTTCCATGATGTCCTCCATGATATGTTTAGCATACCAGTTGTGGAAGTGTGCTTTTAATTCTTCTTTGTACTCTTTATTTATTGTCAAGTCTAGTGATTAAAGTTGATCTGTACATCAGGCAGGCACAAAAAAAGGAGTGATTCCACTGTCTTTCAATTTAGTTAGCATCAAGTTCGCACTTTGGTGGCGTTGGTTTACTTTGACGTATAGCATTCAGATGAAAACATGGTGTAAGATCATTGATCTTGACAGATGTTTTATTTGTGCTCATAGAGGTGGTAGTATTGTTTTAGTGTTGTTGGCTGTGTCAGCTTCCACTGATGTTATTGAATCAAACGAAAACACGGTGTAAGTATTGAACTTGTCAGGTCTTTGATTTGTGCTCATGTATATGGTAGTATTGTTTTAAACATTCAAGTGACTGCCATTTGTATCGGCATAGTTTTATTCTTTCGTATTCTTTATTTTGAGTATTTGTAGGGGTTAAGCCATGAAATTAAATACCTACTAATATGCAAACTTTGACAGGAAAAACCACGAATTTAAGTACCCACGGAAATGTCTTTTTTTTTTACAAAACCACAAAAATTGAGCCCAAAGAAAATAAATGATATTACAGTTACTGTATTAGGAAAAGAAACAAAGTTTTGAGTCTCTGATCTATCAAATAATAAGCAAAGATTTATCACAATATATTTTTGTTAAATTTACATATCAAAAGAGGAACTGGGAAAGATAAGGTGTATTATTTTTCTATTAAACTTACCAAGATCACATGTTGCAGACAACATGTTGGCACAATGTCATGCTAGACTGGTCTTTATACCATTTACATAATGTTCTAATTTGTCACATAACTTGAAGAAAAAGAAAACAAATTATCAAAATTGTTTTGAAATGTATTAAATAAGGTCAAGCACATGCAATAAACAAAACCTTAAACACAAACTTTAGCCTAAAACTTTCACATAAATTGAAAAAAAATCAGTAAAATGTGGCCAAAAAAAGTATTTAATAAGGTCAGGCACATGTTATTTAAAACACATAGATGTGAAGTTCAAATGGATAATTCCTCCCTACAAGCAATAAACAAACTTTTACCTGCTGACTACATAGAGCAAACCTTAAATGCAAACTTAACCTCAAACCTTCCCCCATAAATTGCACACACAAAAAGCAGTAAAACTGGGTAAAAAGAAGTATGAAATAAGGCCTGGTATGCCAATGAACACATATCAGTGAAATTTCAATGCATTGTTCCTTCATACAAGCCATAATCAGCCATAATCAAGACATTTCACACAAACTTTAACTTGCTGTCTACATCCCCGACACTGAAGACACAAGGGTAAAAGCATTATCCCTCCTGTACTTCATACAGGCAAGCTAGCACTAAACTACTTCAAATATTTGACATGAGAGACATCCATACTTTACCTAAATGTTTCTCTCTAGTTATTTACAGTGGCATCACAAATACATAATTTCATGTTTTATGTACAAGGGAACTATTTTAGTGCAGAATCACATTTTGTGCCAGCTGGGTTCTAGATTAAAATTTTGGTCCACAATGTGCATGAGCAACTGCCCATTTTCTCCTCATTCGGTTTTTATATGTTTACCAAAATTTTTCACAGTGTGTGATTTTGTAAGAAAAGTCCACATTTCTCTTTATTAAAGGAATATCTGGGATGCAATTGTCACTGCCTTATTTATGAAATATCTCCAATTTTGTTCTGTATTGGTTCTTTATGGGATTGAAAATCACGAGTTTTAGGGATTTTTACATACTATGGGGGGGGGGGGGACTGATGTATCACTAAAGGGGCTAATCATAGAAGGATGAGCTTTGTCATACCAAACTTATTACTAATTTTTTTTTTTCCTTGCTCTAATGTGTTTGAAAATGTAAACCTGTTGATGGTTATGGAGCTATATTCTAATAGTGGGTGACTTCAAAGATGATATTATACATTCTCAACCACAAATGTAACTGTTTAGTGATACCTAAATAGACAAAGAGACAAATCTTCAAATACAAAGTTATAAAAGAGAATGCTAAAATGCAGAACTCACTGCTGGTGTGGTGCAATTGACTGGCGAAGAGCATCTCCAGCAGTTCCTGGGCGAGTTAGGTCCACTGATGTACCGAGATGAGAGTTAAACAGACGACTACATAGCTGCTGTAGGTATTCTGGAGTTGTCTTAAAAAAGAAGAGAATAATAATAATAATAATAATACACAATTCAGGAATACTAATATATACTGGTTATGTTGCCATTTCCCTCCTTTTTTACTTTTATTTACAATATGTGAGGTCTCCAGGGGATAGGAGAATAAGTCAACATACATGAACTTATGTCACTCATCTGGCTTTGTACAGAGAATTAATTCCTACCACATCCCACGTCTAATGTTTAACATGATCACACACACACACACACATATATATATATGATTAGAGTTATAGATTTCACCTTACTACTAAAAACAAATAACAAGCATATACCTTCAAAATGTTTTTTCTCTTTCAACTGTGGGTGAATTACTCCCAAATTACTTACTATGTTTTCATTAAAATTCTTTTATTTGAAAAAAGCACAATAAATTTCTAGTCTGAGTCAATAATAATAATTTGAAAATGTCTTGCCATTGCAAATACCTTTGTTTTACACCACATATTCCAAATCACCCCCTTACCCCAACAAATCCTGGCCACTCCCTGGTAATCACTCCCACCTCCCAGACAGTGACTAAGGCATCACAATGCAAAATCCATTCAATATATTATGTGTCTTCCTGTTTTTGCTGCTTATATGAAGTTAGGTCAAAAAATCTTTTAAACTGTCATTGTAGTTGAAATGTTTGTACATATGATCTTAGACCATACCAGGGGCCATACAGGCAACAGTCAACAATGATACCCCTCTCACAGATGGTCACTATAGAGGCAACATAACTGCAAATATATTAAAAAAATTCCTCCTAGCAGTTTATGAGGAGGTGTTGCAATGGACCGACAGATGGATGTACAGGCAGACAGATGGATGGACAGATGGGTAGACAGACAGAAGGCATTATACAATCCCCAATGCTTTTTTAAAAAGCATGGGAACAGTATTATACATAGCATGCTAGTAAAGTTCTACATGTCTATTGCTCAGATTTCATGGCAGTCATGTGATCTTGTACAGACCCTGAACAGGTAATTTTACCAAATCTGCATTTCATATGCATTTCATTTGCATTACACTTCATTTGGTTTGCATTTCATCTATAACCTCGTCATTAACTGTTTATGGTCTCAGAAATGCATTCAAATTTTGCCTTTATTGCTTCCATCCATCATAATGATTTCCTTTTATTTGTGCTCATTTTAAATGAAATGGAAAAACATTTATAAAATTCAGATTTTCTGTTTTGAAGAGAGTTAAAGTGAGATCTATAGCTTTTGTATCTTGTCTTATTAAATATGTGCTATGAAATTGCAAATGCATAAAATGCAAAAGAAAGCATTGAATTTACAATAAATTAAAATATAATCACAATTGCAATAAGTATGAAAATAGAGTTGTTGAGTATTTATTAGCAAATTTTGTTTCTTATCTCATTTCAAACAAATAAAGGTCACGGGAACTGTGGTAGCTCAGTTGGTAAAGCATCAAACTCATAATCCAAGGGTCATGGGATCAATACCCACCCAGGTCAGCCAGGACAATTGCTTAGGTATATCCATGGGAAAAGCACTTAGCTCCCATTTCCTTGGCATGATATAGCCAATCATGTGTTAAAAGTGCCGTTAAACCAACAAAACAAAACATCAAATAAGGATTGTACTGATACAACTACCCATGATGCTGTCATCACATAAATGGCAGTGTTATTTTTTATGTCCGCCATGACAAGAATAATACTTATAAGGGCTGAAAAACTGTCTGTCAGTGCAAAGAATCTGATCCTGGATTATCATGCAAAAGGTCTTTCAACAACAGAAATTTAGCGGAAGCATCAAGATAATTTATTTTCAAATCCATTCATGAAATCCATTCATGTTTCATTCCATTTTCATTTATCATAAATCATTCTGTATTCTGCCTTTTCATTTGCATTCCAAGTTTTCTTCAAAATGTATTTATCATTTTATTTGCATTTATTCTGCATTCCTTTGGCATTCATTCTGTATTTTTTTTGTTTCACTGGTAAAATCACCCAATTCAGGGTCTGTAGTAGGTGAAAATGTGACCTACCGTTTTCCCCTGAACTGTCTGCTCCAAGGCATCTACTAGATCTGCTGTAATCCCAATCAAGTTGTGATAATCAGCCTGCAATAGAGCAGAATGTACTGAAAGACCTAAATTATCCAATCTTGTCAGGGAAGATGAGAACATGAAAGTCTGGATATTCAAATGTTTTATGTATATATATATATAAGATATTTTAAACATAGTAATCGGCCTATAACAGACAGGAGTTTCACACAATGTGATGTACCCGCTTTCAAATGTGATATGATGTATTGTACTATTCTGAATGTAATCCCCACACTGTGATATGATGTTTCTCCACTGTACTGTATTGAATGTAATACCTACACTGTGATGTGCTGTATTCCCACTGTACTATATTGAATGTAATACCTACACTGTGATGTGCTGTATTCCCACTGTACTGTATTGAATGTAATACCTACACTGTGATGTGCTGTATTCCCACTGTACTATATTGAATGTAATACCTACACTGTGATGTGCTGTATTCCCACTGTACTGTATTGAATGTAATACCTACACTGTGATGTGCTGTATTCCCACTGTACTATATTGAATGTAATACCTACACTGTGATGTGCTGTATTCCCACTGTACTATATTGAATGTAATACCTACACTGTGATGTGCTGTATTCCCACTGTACTATATTGAATGTAATACCTACACTGTGATATGATGTATCCCTACTGTACCATATTAAATGTAATACCTACACTGTGATATGATGTATCCCTACTGTCCTGTATTAAATGTAATACCTACACTGTGATGTGCTGTATTCCCACTGTACTATATTGAATGTAATACCTACACTGTGATATGATGTATCCCTACTGTACCATATTAAATGTAATACCTACACTGTGATATGATGTATCCCTACTGTCCTGTATTAAATGTAATACCCACACTGTGAAATGTATTCCCACTGTAACATACTGAATGTAATACCCACACTGTGATATGATGTATCCCTACTGTCCTGTATTAAATGTAATACCCACATTGTGATATGTATTCCCACTGTTAACATACAGAATGTAATACCCACATTGTGATATGTATCCCTACTGTACCATATTAAATGTAATACTCACATTGTGATATTATGTATCCCTAGTGTACCATATTAAATGTAATACTCACATTGTGATATGATGTATCACCACTGTTCTGTATTGAATGTAATACCCACACTTGATATGATGTATCCACACTGTACTGTAATGAATGTAATACCCACACTGTGGTATATATTCCCACTTAACCATATTGAATGTAATACACACACTGTGATATTATGTATCCCCATTGTACTGTACTGAATATAATACCTACACTGTGACATGATGTATCCCCACTGTACTGTACTGAATGCAATACACACACTGTGATATGAAGTATCCCCACTGTACTGTACAGAATGTAATATCCACAGTTATATGATGTAACTTCACTGTATCATATTAAATGTAATACCCATATTATGATATGTATTCCCACTTTACCATATTGAATGTAATACCCACACTGTGATATGATGTATCTCCACTGTACTGTATTGAATGTAATACCCACACTGTGATATGATATATCTCCACTGTACTGTATTGAATGTAATATCTGCACTATGATATGATTCATCCCCACTGTACTGTACTGAATGTCATACCCACACTGTGATATGATGTATCCCCACTGTACTGTTCTCAGTGTTGCACCTAGGATCTCAAGGTCAGGGGACACTCTGTCCCTCACCCTCCAGATTTGGGGGACACACAACATTTTTAAGGGACAAAGGAAAATTGTAGTACATAATGCACTAGAAGTGCTAAAAAAATGAGATAATCTTATCTGCTTCGACAGTTTTGCCACTTTAACTTAACCTTCTCTTATTTGTCTTGGACATTTACATTACTGCAATAAATATTTTATCATGTGATCAAGTAACTCATGAAAACATTAACATGTTTGTTTATCTGGTTAACCTGAAATGAACTGCACCATGGAATTTTCCGTTCCTGATCCTGCTCTCATTTAACTTTAGTGTTCACTCATTATCTACTTGCATTTATTATAATAAATACCCATGTCTTCTTAATTACTTTTCTTTTAAAAGTATTAAATCATTAATCAAATGACAAATTGTGTATTTGCATAAATTAGTACCTTTTTTCATTAATTCAGCTTGAGAATAAATTAAATCTTCACTGCCGTAGGTATGACTATCACCTCAAAAATACGTTACAATAGCGGTGGTCAATGACTTTAGCAACTCGGCCGACTACCACAAACCTTGAATGTTTTCATTGCCAGATTCATTATCTTGAAATGGATATTCATTGCCATCTTACAGGTTTTATCACTTTTAGTAACTTTGGCCATTGTTAGCACCAACATAGATGTGGTTGCACATCCACGAAGGAAAAGTGTAAGCATATTTGTTTTGTTTTTTTTCCTGACAAAAAGCATGCCGAGAGGGGCACACAGGGTCAAGATTTGGGGTGAGAAAGAAACTGGTATTAAATATAATACTCACACTATGATATGTATTCCCACTTTACCATATTGAATGTAATACCCACACTGTGATATGATGTATCCCTACTGTACCATACTAAATGTAATACTGTAACACCCCCAATGGTTATATTACAAAAGACCAGAGTTCAAGATTTACAAGATATAATAAAATAATAAAGGTGAGATAGAAGATGCCTTTCAATATAGCATAGTAAGTTACATCAACACAGTGTTTGTCACAACACTATCAACTTCTGATACTATGGAGATCACACTTGTTTATCTAGAAGCCTAAAGTCAACGTTATAATATGCAATTTTATATTGAAATTAATTATATTATTCCTATGCACAATACCAGCCTAATTTATTGGATTGACTTGAATACATTCTTACATAATAGCATGATCTCTCAATGTATTATTTTAGAGCTAGTGTACTTGTGCAGTGTGGTGGGAGATAGCAGCGGCTTTATAAAAAATTCTTACATAATAGTTATAAGGCAGTCAAATTCAATGGTAATCATGTAATAAATCTACTTAAAATGACTTGAGATTAATAATTTTATTTACTTTTGAATTTCCTAGTGTTAAACAAAATTTAATATTGGTTATGTGATAATAATGAATGATTTCTGATTGAATTTTGAATATAAAGCTGAAATTCTTTTCTATTTTGATGTTCATACTTTGCTGCTATAACAGCTATCTGCCATTACACTGTCTGCACCTGTATTTATAGACTCCTGTTCACATCACATGACCTCAGCTAGCCGATTAATGCTTGCCCATCTCAGGGTTAGCTATGGCGGTAACCAAGTCAACTGTTTAAACTGCACAGAAAAATGCCTTTGAACACAAAATTAAGACAGAATTAGGTTGTCCTCTAAATGTACGTGGTGTGTGTATTTACTCTTAATCTTGTTTATACATTTATACCTAAGATTCCGTAAAAACTAACAAAACGGACAAGTGAATTTTGATGTGAATCAAATGAGAGTACAACCTACTGATGATGCAAAGAGTCATAATGCAGTTCAAAATAGTCTCTATCAATCTTATACTATTTTCACATTAAAATAACAAAACAAGTTCTGCATAGTAAAGAGTAGAAAATAGTAACATCAGTTCTAACTTATTGTTGAACAAAAGTCAGACAAAAATGTGATTCTTCGGCTGGCACATTGATTCCATTGCAATCCTGGTTGAAGTCACTAATTTATGGACTAATATCATATTCCTGGCTTTGGTATACCATATTTCAAGAAGGTAAGATAATTAATTTCTTAAACTATTAATGAGAAATTCCTCCATGACGCACACATGGTCCAACTTGGAAATGAATAGGATACGGTATCGTCCAACATGCAAACTTCTTTCCACTTGTTGTTGACCTGCTGGGCCTTGTAGAATTGATGCCATCGAATGAATTCCTCAATACTCATCACAACAGTATGGAAATACAAGGACTAGAACAAGTTTGTATACTCATACTTAGTATAAAACACAGAATACACATCCATAGAAAATAAGTTTTTATACTCATACTTAGTATAATACACATCCATAGAAAATATAGATGGCGATTTAAGCAATGGTGCATGGGGTGGGGTGGGGGGGGGGCCATACGTTCAGGAGGAATGGAAAAGCAATTCACACATGGTAGGCATTATCAGTGATGAATAAAAGTGAATAATCAATGCTATGGTCTCATAGATGAAGCATTATTTCACACCCCAACATTTAACATGAAATAATCTTGACACACTGAATAAATAATTGATTATATATGGAAAACTCCACTTGTAACACCATAAAGGTATAACAACACACACACCATGATATGATGTAATCCAACTGTACCATACTGAATGTAATACCCACGCTATAATATAATATATCCTAATTGCACCATATTCACTGTAATACTTAAACTGTGCACTTAACAAATTATTATCTGGGAAAATTTCACGAGGTTTTATGAAGTTAAACTCATCGTAATAAGGACAAACTGACTATACCATGAACTATGTATACAACAAGAGTTCTACTTTGGGGTGCATTGTCTCTCCCAATATGGCTGCACTGAATAAAGCACATTTAATTTGTTATTGAGACTGATTTTATCAATAAAGTTAAAATGGTGATGATGCATCAAACATACAGTACTTTGTGGCAATTTTTTTTTTATGATAATGATGCATCAAACATACAGTACTCAGTATTAATTTTTTGTTAACAGTCAGAATGCCCTAGACAGATTTTAGCAGCTTCTTTCCTCCCATGAGGCAAGCCACAATCAATAAATGCATGCTTAGTAAGTGGTATTTTTGGCAAGTTTTGATCAAGAAATGGGGTGTGTACTTATTAAGGCACATGTGGCTATCATGTCAAATACAGTATATAACTTGAGGAAGCCATAACACAGAATGTTAAGGTTAATGATGTCGACACCCTCAATGTCAGGACAGGAAAGAGTGATAACTATGTCTTGCCATGCACTGAATGCAGGCACAACAATAATCTGTTTAAAGCAAATCTCAACAAAAATCTGCATTTTCTAGCAGAAACCAAAGCTTTGGGCTTTCTGCAGGGCTCCTAAATTTGGTTGCTTTTATTTCTTCATGTGGAATGCAAATTTCAGCTACCTCCATTTAAAGGAAGACCTTTTATTTTCAAAAAGAATTTGGGATAAAAAAAAATATGTTTAGAATCAGGGTGAAAAATCAGAGTGGTAGCACGGAGACAAAAAAGGGTGGTACCCAAGCTCCCTATATGAAATTAATAAAATGGGGGTGGAGGGGGCGATATGCACTGGCTTTTTATCCTGTTTTTTTGGCATATAGGAGGTGTGGATGGTCCTATGGTTTTTCATAAAAGTTTGAATGTCCGTGGGGTTTTTCATACAATATTTGAAGATCACTGGCCTAGTATTTTTCATAAAATTCTGAAGACAAGTAGCTCATGTTTTGTCATAAAATTTTGATGACCAGTGGCCAAGGCTTTTTTCATAACATTTTTCAGACCAGTGGCTCGCTTTTTCCTTCATAAAATGTACAAGGCCACTGTCCTAGGTTTATTTAATATAATTTTTGTGACCACTGGCCCAGGTTTGTTTCCATAAAAATCTGACAACCACTGACCTAGGTTATTTTCATGCAAATCTGATGATCACTTGCCCATTTTTTTGTTCTTTATAAAATCTGAGTGACTTAAGCTTTTAAAAAAAAATTTGATAACCAGCGGCCCAGTTTTTTTTTCATAAACATTTGAAGACCATTAGCCCAGGTTTTTTTTTTTATAAAAATGTGACAACCACTGCCCCAGGTTTTTTTCATTACATTTTAAAGACCACTGGTCCAGGTTTTTTAAAATAAAAGTTGGGTGTCAGTGGCCTAGATTTTCTCCATAAAATTTTGATAACCACTGGTCCAGGTTTTTTCATAAAATTTTTGAAGGCCGGTGGCTTTGGTAGCCAGGTTTTTTCCCTACAATTTTGAAAGCCTGTGGCCCAGGTTTGTCAGTAAAATTTTAGAACCAGTAGCATATGTGGCCCAGGTTTTTTCATTAAATTTTAAAGGCCACTGACCCAGGTTTTTTAATAAAATTTTTAGGACCAGTGGTCAAGGTGAAGGTCACAGGTTAGGGGGTAAAGGTCAAGTTAGTATATAGCCCAGGATCAGTATATAGATTACCAATAATGCAGCAGACTCATTATAAGTGCTACTGCTGCTGAAAGCAACATTTACCTGCACTTTGTTATGACGTTTGATGTATGACATTGTCTTCTTCTCAGCTTCCATTAGCTGCTGCTGAAACTGCTGCACCTGAACATAGTGACCTGGGGAAACAGGAGATTTATATTAATCCTTCAGCCCACAAATATGATGACGATGATGATGATGAAAATGATTGTTGTAATTATCATCACTGTCATTAGTGAAGATAAAGAATACAAACTTTGAAGCTCCTAGTAGTCTCCAGCAACAACTGTAAACATTATTAATCATTCAGAAAATAATTTCAGACAAAGTGATGCTGAAAAGCAATGGGACTTAAAACACCAAACCATGAAAAAGAACATTTTTCTTATATGATAACAAAGTAGAGGTAATATAATCAGTTGATAATAATGTTTAAAGAGATTTTTTAATTTTCTTTTTGTCAAATCATTGTTCATAAAATTTGCTCTAGAAGCTATTAACATTGTTTACCCTAAGAAGACAGATTGTATTGGTTATAAGTCACAGGCTTTGAGTAACCTTGGAGTGACTGCCAGTATGACAACTATTACAAGCATAGTTCATGCATCAGTAATTATTTTGATTGGCCACAACAGCTGAGGCCTCACATGAAAAGCCCGCAGTCCACTCTTCTAATACCTACTCATTCAGTAATATGAACAATTTTAACACTGAATAAACATATTTGTTCCTACTGTCAACAGCATTGGTCAGAAAGAAGCTTCTGTATAAGTTAAGATGCATACACCATGTCATGAGCTAAACAGAAGCATATAACCTTTGTTAGTACAGCATAAAATGTAGGTCACAGTGACCTTTGGTTGCAATGGTGTTCTACTAAGTTAGCAGAGATGCATCCAATTATCAAGTTTCATGATTCTAACATGAACAGCACCCAAGAAATTAACTTTAAACACAAAAATGCAATAAAGCACTGAAGCCTGAAATACAGGTCACATATACCTCTTTCTGCAACAAAGATACTGTAGTACCTAACAAGATGAGTCCTCTCACCAAGTTTCATGACTGTAGATAAGATAGTATACATATAGGATGCCAAAAATTCTTGTGGTCATGAACTAGTAACAAAATGTGAACCAAAGCCAGTAAAGGATGCAATATAGGTCATGTTGAACTTCTTTTGTTGTGAAGGTGTGGTACTAACAGAGATTATATCATCATCAATGTCATAATTCTAGCATTAGCAGCAACTGAGAAATGAACATAAAAAAACCCAAAAATTTAACCCAAGTACGTGAAGAGTAAAATATAGGCCACAATAACACAGTTTTGTGATGAGGGTATAGTACTCATCAAGATGTATTCCCTAACCGAGTTAGAAGCCATGGTGGCTGAGTGGTTAGTATGCTGGACTTGCAACCAAAAGGGTCTGGGTTAGAATCAGATCAACCTAGGTTGGCTACCATGGTATGTCCTTGTGCAAGGCACGTTAAATTAGTCCGATTGCATTGGCACTAAAATAACCTACCTATGTTGCTGTGCTGTAAAACATCAATATCAAACCAAACCAAACTTCTAATCAGATTTCATGTTTTGTTATGTATGTTGTTTATATAATATTATAAATATTTTAGGAAATTATAAATGTTTCTTCACTTTAATATTTGCTTAAATCTTAATGTTTATCAGGAAAAACATGTTTAACTAGTGTCCTTGAATTAGGTTGTTTTGATCAATATGTTTTCTCAATTTGAAGGTCAAGGTTGATTTTTGTTTACAAGTAAAAATTCCATTAAGATGACTCATGTTCTAGAACATTCTGTCATGTGACCAATCTTTATATATGCCATGTTTGGTGGACATTTATTCAGTTTTGACATTACCATCAGTCTTGTAAAGAGCTATTACAGTTGTGAAAATTCATTCCAAATTCTAAGAGAGGAATTATTTTAAATATTCATTGGATTATAACAGTGCTCATAAACTTTTGGATTTTGGATTTTTAATTGATGATTTTGGAATTTATGTGAACTTATTCAGAGATTTTGGAATACTTCATTTTGACATCAGCACATCAAGATTTCTAGTACATCAGGACTTTGGAGACCATTAGCACATCATAACATTCAAGGACACAGCCGTGAATTCGGAACATTCTATATTTAGGACTTGTGATTAGAACAATTATTCTTATTGGATTATTAGGATTTCAAAACACATTACTGTAAGTGACTTTTTGATTTTTCATTTTAATTATCTAGTAATAAATTGCTTGTTGATTTTTTACTTGATTTGTTGGTTTCACTTTCTTTCTGTTACATTTTTCTTAGACCATAGAGTCGTAACAGTTTCTACATAGTACAGTATGTAAGTACACAACATGCAAAAGACCTATGTGGTCATGAGCTAAATGCAACAATTAACCCAAGCTGGTAAAATGTGAAATATAGGTCACAGTGACCTTCTTTTGTTGTATAGGTGTGGCACTAATAGAAATACATATGTCATCTAGTTTAATGATTCAAGCATGAACAGTGCTTGAACTTAAAACAAAAAATTTCACCTAAGATAGTAAAGCATGATTATATGGGGCACAGGGACATAGTTATGTGATGAGGGTGTAGTACTCATCAAGATGCATCCCCTGACCAAAATTCATGACTTCAGGTAAAACAGTAGGTATAAAGTGTACAAAACCCTATATATATACTCATGAGCTGAATGCAGAAACTTAACCAAGAATTACGAAAAATGTACATGAATAAAGTTAGACCCTAATCCCCTCACCAAGGGTGCTGGTGCTACTCTAGAAGCTGTTGCCTAGGACCCAGGAAGAAAAAATGTTTGAGGTGTAGTGAAGTTGTACACAGGTATATACCATTTATGTGTGGACACCAACATCAAGGGTGGTACAATTGGTCATATGCAACTAATTCAATTTTGAAAGACCATAATGTTAATGTTTGGCCAAATTACTATACTTTCGTGGGAAGATCGACAAAATATGCTTACATCCCATGAATGATCTAGCTATTGCAAGAGGAAACTTGAAATGATGAAAATTATATGCTGCATGTGTCTTTTTTGAGAAAAATGCCTTTGTATGTGCCTACAATAAAAATCCTCCTCATTTACATCCAGTAGTACCTATGCAGCTTGCAGCAACAGCAATAAAATTAAAATGGTTTACAGCTGAAGTCTACTACTGCTTACAATTTACCCTTACATAGGCTTCTTCTGAAAAACTACTTTTATTGTTTCCAGTAATTATTTTCAACCAATCAGCAACCTTCATTCTTTGAAATATGGTATTTAATATACCACCACACATACGCTCGTTCTGTAGCTCATAAAACAATTAATTGACTGTGACCAATTACAGATCTCCTCTACTTTGTAGAGTTGAGCTAATGACATTCTCACTGGTTCTTAGGTTTGTGGATTTGGGCCAGGGATTCTATTGTTTCTGTGGAAGGATCCATGTTTGTAATGTCTTTCAATCTGTGGTTTCTTGCGACCATGAAATAAAAAAAAATTGTGTATCCCAAAAAAAATTGGAATTCGTAGTATATGCTGACATGGCTTTTCCACGGCTTGTAAGCCATGACACTATGATTTAATTTCTTGCTACCATGTCTTCAATTTACCAACATGATGTAATTTCTTATAACCATGCCCTAAAACTAATATATACAATTATATCAAAATTTTACAAGTTTCAAAGATTTTTAAGCTAGATCATTGTTTTCTTTTACTATTTGCAAAATTCACCACTTTCCAGTTCAGTACCCACAAGCAGTATATCAGATTATGTGGAACAAGTATGACGGCATATGGTGGCATAGCTTAATGAGCTCTCTCTCTCTCTCTCTCTCTCTCTCATGAATTTGTATGGGTTATTAAGTTTCAGGGGTCAAATGGACTGGTTAAACTGGAACAGAATTACACTTCATGAAAACTAATCATAAGACAATGGTGTCCACAAAAATCCCTCAACAATATCTTGTTAGTTACCATTTTTATTTAAGCCCCACCATGATTATCGATTACAAATTATAGCATAAAGATTAATTACTAACCAGCAAGATTGTGGGAATTATGTATAGTAGCTTGCATGTAAGATGATCCCATATGCTGCACTCTTTGATGTCCAGGAAACAAAAAAACCACTATGGTGTGATGAACTGGAAATGGACCAATTTGTTACCCTCATTTTTATCACTGTTTGAATAACTTTCAGTGTTTGTAAATCCCTAAAACTACTTTGGAAAAAAAAAAATTCTTTAGAGAAATGAGCTACATGACTTTTTGTGTTAATAGTAAAAATTCCCATTATCCCCATCTATCTTTCTATACAGATGATTTCTAGTACCACCATGCCTCAGATTTGTATGCATAAAGCCCTGGCATGCCAGTAGTATGTATTAACATGGTCCTAGGGACACCATCTTGCAATACCCCAATATTTTGCTGACCAGCCAAACCTTGATAGCACTGTCCCCCATGGAGGGAATGAATGTGCAACAATGCCAAAAATTAAAAACTACTTGTACTTTCCTTGTTTTTGTGATTTGATCTGTCCTTTCAAAGGCAAATTCATATTTGGCTTCATAAGCTAAAATCATGATCATTAATAGGTGAGCCATTATTAAATATCTCACTAGCAGATGTCAATATGGCGATATTTTGTAGATTTCTGCTCAGGAAAATGTCAATATGGCAGTATTTTGTACATTTTTGCTCATGAAAATGATATTAATGATGATATGGCATTAAAAAGCTTGCATACAAAAATGTAAATTTATGGCTCCTTTACTACTAATGCGACTAAACCTGCATACAAAATATAACATCTTTTACAGTAACTACTATTATATTTTAGCAGACTGTGTATTAAGCTTTTTGTCAATGAGATTAAAAGTTAAAGTTAGTCTGACACATATTGTTGTGAAACTATTTAGAAATTTAGATATTTCTTGCTGTGTTGGAAATTAACTTTCTGAACCTGCAAAACTTGGGGACTGCAACTACTGAACAAAATAAAAAAATCCTCTATGAAGTTATTGGTCCACTCTAAAAATTGCTGATCCAGGCTGCCGGGCAGGTCGACAATTCATAACAATGATTTCCTGGTGAAGGATGATGTCAATTGCAGTGGGTTACACAAAAATGCTGTCCCAAGCATAAAGTCACTATGAATGAAAATATCACATTTTCATTTTCTAATCATTACAAATTATCTTACAAAACATCTGCAGTATTGATAATTTTTTAAGCAATTTTTATCCACTCTTTCTTTACTTCCATTATTTTAGCATTTGTCAAAAATATTTATATAGAACCATAATGATGATGTCATGATTTATGTCATCATCTATTTCATTATGTTCTAAGCCTGATTTGACATTTTTGGGATGGCTTGTAATATCACTCCTTCTCTTGGCAATTAAACAACTGCATTCAAATAAATTCTTTTCTTACCTTTTCCATCTGAGCTCACTCCTCTCTGAATTTTGTCAAGGAAATTTGCGGTATTTTACACAATACAAAATACCTACACAGGCTCTATTATAGAACTGAAAATTAAGATTGGGGAAATTAAGTCCTCTATTTAAAGTAATTGGGGATTTGCTAAATATGATGTGGTACTGAGGTAAATGAAGGTAGGGATTGCAAGTATTATGCATGATTTGTGCTCCTTTTTATTGATATTTTGGTATCATTTTTGAGAAACCAACTTTAGGAGTAAAAAATGCTCAAGTAGAACATGTACTACCTCTTAAATCCAGCCCTCTTAACCTAAAAAAGATGTTAACCACATCTTTTGGCTTGTTTTAGCAATAAAAATGCTAAAATGTTCTCCACTTGGCGAAACTAAGTCAGATAAGAGTAATCTCCCATTAGATAGTGGAATTGGCACTAAATCTCATCAATCATCAGTTTCTGCTGGAGTGGAAGTACATGCTCTTCAATGGATGTAACTGCTGTGAATGTTTGGGAGTATGTGCCAGTATTATGATTGGGTACATATCACAGAAGAAACAAATTATACTGCAATTTTTTTTTCTTCAAATGCTTTACTCAATCATAATCTGTAAGAAGACAATCTAAGAGGTAGAGGTAGTTACATTCCCATACCCAGGATTTGGCCCGGGTTCCAGTCTCCTAATGTGTGCTTAAGCATCTTTGAGTCTAGCACGAGTTACAGCCTAGGATTAGCACAGGTCAATGAATGGATGCAGTCTTGAGAAAAAAAGATTCACTTCCACAAAACCAGTAAAAGTAGAGTAACCTGTCTTTATGAAACTGCTGTATGACCTGTGAAGGTAGCTTGTTGTGCTGTTGATAAAGGTCACACTGGGCTGACTTGAATTCTCTGGGATGAAAGGTCTCCAAAATAAAAGCTGGAGAATGTCATCTCTGACCTCAATCCCATGGCTTGACAGTTGTACTAGAATGCGATGTTGGTGGCAACTGCCCTAACCTCATGAGCCAATATGTGCAAGAAATTCATTTGGTCATGTGTTAGTTCCTTGTAAAAGCTCATTGGATAACTAAACAGATCCAAGACTACAGAGCCTAAGCAGATATATTGTCTTCCTTCTGTGAGTCGTAAAAACACGTGAGGTCAGCTCAGTATGCTTCAGGTACCACTTCAAAACTGTAATGGATCTTGAAGATGCTCTTTAAAGACGGGTCCAATGAAGGCAGCAGTTGCAAGACAAAAGACTGATTTTTCATGAGCCTGTTCTTAGCAACAAAAGCTGGGGTCATCATGAGACAAACCAAAAGAACAGGAGCCTGTTCTTAGCAACAAAAGCTGGGGTCATCATGAGACAAACCAAACCATCATGACAGAACTGCATACAGTTCAGGTTGAACAATAAGGCATGAATTTCACTGATTCTACCTGCCACATCTAGAGTGACTTGGAAGCAGGATTTAATAATATGAAAGAAGAGTAAGTGAGGCTCTAGACATTGGTTCAAGTGGTGCCTTATTAAACCATATCAGAACATACAGTAGGTTCCATTACAGACAAAGGGGTAAGGCCTTCGGTTGAGAAAAGTTTAAATTGGCTTTAAGGTCAGAGAGATCATTGTTCTGGCCTTTGTACAAACTGATTGTGATCAGAGCCAACTTCTCTAAAAGCCATAGGAAAAAGTTAACTATTGTGATACTGAGGTTTTTAAGAGAAAGATGTTTCTATGCTCACACCATTGGGAGAAAACTCTCCATTTCCCTGGCTACAAAGTGGTGGGCCTTCTTGCTTGAGTACGGTAACTCTGTCCACCACTTATTTGCTGAAACATTTCTTTCTGAGGGCTTGTTTGATATGAGCTAAACAAGTAAGTTATGCATTTCTCAGCTCAAGAATATCTGCATGTGTGACTGTTTCATCTGGCAAGAAGGCAGGATTTTTCTCGGAATCTCCGCTGCTAGATTCAGGAGCCCCAGGTAATTAATCCACAATTTTTCCCACTTGAGACAAGCAATCAGGATTAGTCTGTACTTTAATTCCCTCACTTTCTGCAAGACCTTGGGAATCAGAGGGATTGGTTGAAAGGTGTATGCATCAAGAACATTCTAGTTCAACACAAGGCTTCGACTGCCTAGGCATTTGTATCTGGGAGTTTGGCATTCTAACTTGTCACAAAGAGGTCCACTCAAGCAGGTGCAGATTTGACTGAAGACCAAGAGGTGAATGGAACATTTTGTATGAATCTGAAGATTTTCTCTTGACAATGAGTGCTCAGTGACATAAAGCCTGTCTGGGATATGGTGGACTTGAATGTGGATTTGTTGATGATGACACCACCTGAGAAAATCCCACAGAAGAAGACAGAGATCTAGAGACTTGGTTCCCTGTTGACTTCAGAGATAACTGAGGACAGTCAAGGTATCAGAAATAACCAGGAGACCCTTAAAGTTTCCAAATAATGTCTCCTGCCACAACTGAAAGACATTCATCTACAGAAGACTGTGTGGAATGATCCTAAAGGGACCAAACACTGCTCACTTCATGAAAGGAGGGCAGGAGATGGGCACTCCAGTTAGTCCTGATGACTGTGATTTCCCATGGATGATTCTGCAGAAGGATGCCAGCCACAGTGTCCTCCCATTTGCTGAGATGGGACCACATGTACAATGTAACCTGCCTTAGCAGACACCTCAATATAGCAGACACCTGTTTATAATTGATATTTTTGGAGATCCACAATAAAAATCCTTCTTTAAATGTCCTTTATATAGTAGATACCTGCCTAACACCAACAGTGTAGAATGTTTTCTGGTCAACAAAGTTGCGTATAATGAGTATTGTGACCCAACACATATGCCAATTTGCCTCCCTTCCACCTCACAGCAGGTACTATCAAATGTAGACAGTTTTGTTAAGCCCAGTTTGTTTTGACAGTAACTATGCTTTATTACATCATACATTATAAGTTTGATTAGCATTAATTTCATAACTGTTATGATCAAAAAGAGTACAGCTACAATGAAGGGCACCATCCTGATAAATAAAATGGCACTCTGAATATCTTGTAAATTGAATGGTTCACAACAGGTGACTAGATCTGGCTTAAATTTTGTATATTATGAATATTGTTCTCACTTAAAACCCTTACATATCAAGATACAGTATATAATGCTGACATCAGTGAAGAAAATTTATTTAAAAATCATCAATGCACACAAGTTTGTCTACTTCCAGTTCAGGTCAATTAGCATTATAAAGCCCATGCTTTTTTATGCAAGTACACTCTTTGCTTTATAAAGGATGATTGTAGGTTACAAATAAGAGCAGATAATATAAATGATGGCAATTTTACATTTAGATTTTTTGCCCAAAATTGCTGCTGACGATACTACCAAGTGCGGGAATTAAACAATGTTGTGCTAACAATTTTAATTTTAAAATTATCTGTTGATAACCAGGATTAAAATTTCAAGTAGTGCATTAACATTTTTAACACTATTCTTTTTAACTTATTGTGCTTTTAATTGTTTTGTTTCACTGTTACTGGATTGTCACATTTTCAGTGCTGGATTTTCATTCAGAGTAAATGTAGTGCAGGAATCCTATTTTCCCTAAAAACCCTTATTTTTCACATTTTATGCAACACTCAGTGTCATAACTGTATCAGATGTAAAGCACATCAAGAGTACTGGTCATGTATATAAAGGTCAGTTGTCTATAAAGGACAATTTTATCATGTCCATTGACTGTCCTTTATATAAAGGACAATGTTATCATGTCCATTGACTGTCCTTTATATAAAGGACAATTTTGTCATGTCCATTGACTGTCCTTTATATAAAGGACAATTTTGTCATGTCCATTGACTGTCCTTTATATAAAGGACAATTTTGTCATGTCCATTGACTGTCCTTTATATAAAGGACAATCATGTCCATTGACAGTCCTTTATATAAAGTACAATTTTGTCATGTCCATTGACTGTCCTTTATATAAAGGTTTCAATTGCACTCTGAAATTTGGATCATTTGGTCTAGTGGACAAACTTTTGGCTGCCACTGAAAGAAAAAGATCATCTTGACAAGCCACCCAAAATGAGAAGATCCACAATAACATTGAGAAGACACAAGAGACAAAGAAGCTTCTAGGCTGGATGGAGGACACCATCGAGATGATCTTCAAAGCACATTCTTGAGATAGACAACTCAAATCAAAGAGGTTTCAAACTCCATGCTCTGATGAATGAATTGCTGGGATGATATGAAATCATATTTGCCCTTGTTGACAAGGAATCTGAGATGAAGCAAGAGCAAACCAAGGGATTTAATATTTTAGCAGAAAAACTGTTCACATTGTGCTTTTGGAGCCAGATAGTTTGTTGTCACTGATATGGAGATGGTTCTGAAGTGAGGCACGACTCTATCCATATTTTTGTCAAGACCCAGGGACTAAAATTCAGAATGAAAGGGAGTGCCCTAAACTAGTACACAGTGTCTCTGAAACTGAACCTCATGACTTTCCTGGAAGACCTGTGAATAGGAATATGAAAATAACCATCTTAGAGGTCTAGGCTGACTGCAAAATCTCCCTCATGAACAGCATTAAGAACTGATCTTAAGGTCTCTATGCTGTACTTGGGTGCCCAAATGTGTTGATTGAGAGAGCTTAAATATCTATTAATGGTAGGACCTTACCACTGGCCCTGCAAACTAGGACAAATCTGGAGAAAACTCCAGTGAGTTTGCATCATGAATGATCTCAACTTCCCTTTTCCTTAGGAAAGTGTTTACTTCCTGCTGCATGACATCTGCCCAGTATAGGTATCTGTGGACATCTGTAGTGAAGGGAACCATTTACAGCATGGGAGGGTCTGGAGGCCCTCTGAGATGATTTGCAAGACCTATGAGTTGTCAGCACAGAGTCTCTCCCATTCCATGATGAAGTGTTGATGTCTTGCCTCCACCAGGATGCCACAAAAGGGCAGCATGAGCATGGTGCTATTTTCTGCAGGATGTTTACCAGGGAGAGAAACTGGGTTTAAAACTGGTTCTTCTCTCCCCATGTCATGTCATTACTTGTTCTGGGAAATTGGACCCTCACCAAGAAGTAATGCTTGGAGAAGGGTTTCCTCCTGTGGTGTGTATTAGAGAGGTTCTTCCTAATTTTCTTGCCCCATCTGTGAATCAAAGCCTGGACTCCAGGTCACTGGGCCTAAACAAGGTCTGCTTCTTTGCAGGCCCGTTTCCTGACTTATATATGTGGCTGTGGATAGGAGGCTGAAAGACAGAAGCTGAAACCTAAGAAGGGTCTTGTGGTGGTGCAGCATGTATGTGGGTAGAAACGCATCTTTCTTTGTAAGCTGGAGGTTAACAGAAGCAGTAATATCACTGGAGAGTGAGTGTAGAGCTGCCCTGTTGAGTACAAGAGCTATGGGTGAGACTGAATACAACACATATTCTAAACTATCTGACTATTTTGTAACTAGTTATACAGTATTGCTTTCCTAAAGAGTACAGATTAAAATCATTCTGATGGACTGAAGATCCTTGGCTTTATTTCAATGTTCAAATCTGTTCCAATTTCACAACAAACTTCCAGTTGACGAAACATTTTCAAAGCATGCACTATGATAAATCTGCATATCGATATATGCATGTGATCAAAGGAGATTTTGTCACCTACTTGATCTGTGCATTAAGAATCTAGCCTCTCTGTCATAGAACTTTACTCTGACAGCATAAATATTCATATATTACTAATATTTTTAACATAGAATAATGCTATGACCTTTTTGCCTGACCAAAGTAAAATAATAGCCACAAAACATGATGTTCAAGAGGATTTCTGCATACATAATATTAAGAATCAAACAACATTAACATAGACATCTGCCAAACATTTATAACTGTATGTGTAATATCTGATATATCTATGCCAAAACAATGAGTCCACCCAAGATATCAGATAGTACACACACAATAATTTATTGTATGTGTACTGTCTGATATCTCTATGCCATAACAATGGATATCGAACAGTACACACACAATAACCTGTTTATTATATGCTCTAATTTATAATTAGCATCACTTGCCAGATCTCTTGCACAACATTGCCAACAACATATACCACATCTGACGTCATGTCATAACACACCTCCTTATTGACAACATATACCACATCTGATGTCATGTCATAACACACCTCCTTACTGACCACATATACCACTTCTGATGTCATAATGTCAAAATGCACATTGTTATCAACAACATATAACACATCTAACATCATGTCATAGCACACCTCCTTATTGACAACATATACCACATCTGATGTCATAATGTCAAAATGCACATTGTTATCAACAACACTACATCTGATGTTATAATGTCATAACATGTCTCCTTAGTGACAACATATATGGGAAAATATTGTTCAGCTATGTCCTATGTTAAGACTATGGGACAAGATTAGATTTATATAAGAGTAAAAGGTATGCATGATGTCTTTAAATGCATAACCCTATTGTTTTTTATGCTTGTGTGCATACAGTGCATATGTCAGAAGTCAAAGGATACATAAAGATCAAACAGTCTCGGCTGAGGCGTTGACTTAAGGGCCAGCGTCAGAAATTTCTCAAGTCGCACTTCCAAATCTTTATTCCAGCTGTCCTGCAATGACAAAGGTAATCAATTTATCAAGCATTAATTTCCATAATGATTTCTTCTTTACTTTGTTCCAGTGTTCCAAAAAAATCTTTGGGATTGAAAGGGTTAAAGTTGATGATATATTAAATTGCAAATAAAGTCAAACCTGCATAAAGCAGTCACCTCTGAAATGGGACACAAATGGATTCATACAAAACGTCAGTTGCTTAACCATTGGATATATAAGACAGGTGATTCCCTAATGAGGTGACATTTATGGAAGGTTTGAAATCATCATCACCATGTAATATACAACTTTTGTTTGTTAAATACACAATCACCTAATGCTCCTTACATGGAAAATCTTCCTCTTAAATGAATTCTAATAAAATCAAAAATTGTAACTAAATAACAGGATAGACAAAATATGAAAAAAAGGAGTTTAAAGAGGGATTAGCAGCAAATTTTGGTACCATAAAAAGAAAAGTATACAATACATCACAGCGATCAACTGAATGCTGAAATTCTCCACAACAGAAGATTTGGGATGAACATAACAGTAAAGTGGTGAAATCTAAGTGTTTACCTATTCACATGACTATGTGCTTTTGTTCACAAATAAGTCTGAACACCAGAAATAATGATAGCAATGAAGATTAAAGCAATGTTAAAACATCAATTATTAATTGGGTTGAAATACATATTTTCTCAGTAGTTAGGATTTACTATCAATGTCTATTCACTTGCTCCAGCTGAGGTACATGTAGTTTTGTCAATGTGGTGTGTAGATTGACTTACATGACCTGTATTCATAGGAATGCTTATTAGAACATGTTCCAACCAATAAACAGGTATATCAACAGGTATATCAGCATGCATGCACTGTGCATGTGAGATAATTCTTATATACTATGCATGTGTGATACATGCACTGCAATACCTGTTTCTCAAGTGGACCAGGCCTCTACAAAATATTCCAATTGCAGGTCAAACTGACAGATCATTCAGATCGACTTCTATCTTCATGTTTGTCCACTGGTATGTAAATAAGGCAAAATACAAATTAATGCTACCAAAAAGGAAAGAAAATTATCTCCCTTTTTCTAGTTGAAAGTTCTGATATATTTGCCATGCATTCATCCTGAAATATGTCTAACAATAAGAAAATAATTATAAGCATCGATTGCATAGAAACTGAAACATACAGCTAATTTACCTTTAAAGTTAAAGCTTCAATATTTTGATAATCTTACTGTAAAGAGTTCCTTATAGGAGGGGTGGCTTTTGGCATTTGGCACAAACGGAAGGGCATAAAATGGAAGGAATTCTGTTGTCTGACTTAGCATGGCACCCCGTGTCTCCAAAAACTGTTTAAACTCAGTCATGTTTTTCTCTGCCTCAGCCTGAAAAATAAATATCAGTTATATGTGAAAAATAAAGATCCAACAAAGGTTTGTTTAATTTTGTTTTATATTTGGTTTGTCTCAAAGATAATAATACTTGAAACAAAGGTTTTACAAAACATCATATACTGCCTGAAAACCAGCCTTATAATGCTGTATTTGGGGTTCCTATCTTTCGGCAGTATGACATTTATATAACTCTAAGTGATTGTGATATTTATAGACTGTTTATCACGTGATATTTCACCCTACTGGATTGATACTTGATCATGTCAGATCAGACAGTTTCGGGTTAATCCAGACATGCCGTCAGGTCTCATCAGACACTTGTAGTATTCTTTAACAAAACATTTTTCAAACAGAAATAATAGTGAAATCATTTGATAATTAGTATATCTATTTATACATCTGAAGAACTAAAGCTTACTGTGCAGTCACATGCATTTGCTTTGATCAAAGAAAAAGAAAGGAACACTATTCATAATGCCCACTCTCATTCTAGCAACTAATTCTGACAGAAACGAGTGCATGTCTGTGCAGTGTACTGTAATGTAACAGAGAACACAGGACAGTTGCTTGTGCTAAAAAAGTATATGAATTACATGTTTTACATTCAACCAAATAATGAGATACATCACTGAAAGCCATTAAGCACAATGCATCAAAAGAAATAGCTTCTTTTACTTTTACAAACTCTTAAAGAAAAATGAAGAATATTTTAAGCAATCCATAATGTAATAAAAAATTTTTTTTTCAAATTTCTGCCCAGCATGATACAATTATAAATGACCTTCCTCATTATTATCATTATCAATAATAATAACAACCATCATCATCGTCATCATCAGAACCACAAGCATCATGAATATCTGTCTATGAATTAAACATATTTGAGCAAATTAAATGTATTTTTTTTCAATATATTTTAACAAAAGCATTGCTGTTGCTGCAGTTGCTGTTGTTGTTGTATATTATTATTGTTCTTGTGTGTTCATTGTTGTGCTGTATTTTGTTATTTGTTTTCTATTATCTTACTATTGTTGTTGTTGTACTCTAAATTTCAGATTTTTTTTCAATTTAACAATGATATCCGTGCACAGATGAATATGTGAAATTCTTTCTAGTGTGAGTTCAGACACCCATGTGGTTCTTATACAAAGCACCATTACATGATGTCATTTGCATAATACACATCCTTGCGCATGTGACCTGTGCATATGATCTTAACAATGAGTGTAAACTTGATTGCTAATGTTTGATTGACTGAAGTGTTCATTCCGTTATCATTAGCACATGCATAATGACATACGCACCCAGACAGATACATAACAAACACGGAGAAGGCAAGATGAATTTTCCCACGGTTTCAAGCAGACAATGCGTAGGTGGAAAGAGGATGTTAACATAAATTATAAAAGCGCATGACAGGAAAAATTCACCTACCAACCAACATGTATGATGATAAGTTAGAAAGTGTCCTGTTCAACCCTAAGGTCTGAATACCTCTGACCCCACTCTAACATAATAGCAGCGATGTAAATGAAATTGTTACACTGCATGGTCATGATAAAGTACCTCAATTTAGGTAAATAATCAAGCATTACCATTATTTGAACATATTCATTTGCTTTGATGTAGTAGAGCATTCGATTTTAGTACAAAACCAACTCTAGATTGTTCAAAATATATCTCTGTCCTTCTGTGAGGCAGTTCTGCCAATTTTTATCATTTCATTTCCTCGTCAGTTAAACTGAAACCAAGATGGTGGCTTGGTTAAAAACCAAAGTCCTCTCTAATATTCACAATCGCTGCTATACTGCTGACATGAGCTGTACATTGAAAATTTAAACCACCATCTAAACCAGTGGTTCCCAATCTCAGGTCATGACCCAAATCAAGGTCGTGGGGGTCCTCAGTAGGGTAGCGAAGGGTCATCAGAAGAAAATTTTAAAATCATATCATAAGCCTGAGGGTTGGGAGGTCCTGTTGGTGGCCAATTTAGGGTCGCAGCAAAAAAAGGTTGGGAACCAGTGGTCTAAACTCACTTATAAGTCAAGTCCAACTGCAAACAACATAGACCCTGATCTGCCATCGCATAATGTGCCAGCAAATCAGGGTCATTGTTGTTTGTTCTACTGATGACTCCTAACAAACTGCATAGACCCAGATCTGCCAGCGCATTATGCAACAGCAGAGCTCGGTCTGTACAGTTTGCAGCTGTACTCGACTTACAAGCGAGCTCATATGGTAAAATCTCAAATATCACAGTTTTGGTTACCCTGACATTGGTGTCTCTGGAAGTCACGTTCACTATACACAAAAGTAGTTCTACATCACGTGATTGGCAATGGTATGTGCAAAAGTTTGGCTACAATTTAATCTGGTCTACAATCAATACATGGAAAATACTGAACAGTAAAATAACACAAACTGAATGGGATTCAGTAAGTATATACAAATACATAGACACTATATACACAGCATCCCCTACCCAGAATCGTTAATGAAAATTGGAAGGAGTAAGTAATAAAGATTTCCAAAACATTAAAGCACAATAATCTGCTTGCAAACTAGAACACAATGTACCATCCTAGTACATAACTTACTTGCAAACTAGAACACAATGTACCATCCTAGTACATAACTTACTTGCAAACTAGAACACAATGTACCATCCTAGTACATAACTTACTTGCAAACTAGAACACAATGTACCATCCTAGTACATAACTTACTTGCAAACTAGAATACAATGTATCATCCTAGTACATAACTTACTTGCAAAATAGAACACAATGTACCATCCTAGCACATAAATTTCAAAATCTTTAACATATTGTCATAAAATTTGTTAAATTGAAGGTGACAGTACTTTTGCTGCCACCTGAAAAGTTATATCTGTAACTTGATATATGCCGCTCAAGGTGAGTAAAAAAGCAAGTCTGACCAAAGTTAATAACAGAAAAGACCTTTATACATTTCAAATACTGAATATTACTAGTAAGCAAATCTTGTTACCTGTCCTTTAGCAAATATTATGGGATGAATATAAAATCTTGTTACCTGTCCTTTAACAAACTTTATGGGATAGATAGCAAATCTTGTTACCTGTCCTTTAGCAAACTTTATGGGATAGAGAGCAAATCTTGTTACTTGTCCTTTAGCAAACTTTATGGGATAGATATTAAATCTTGTTACCTGTCCTTTAGCAAACTTTATGGGATAGATAGCAAAGTATATGTTCAGATAGAACTCTAGCTTCTGTGTAATGCTGTCTCCATCACAGACAGTGATTGGTAGATTTTCTTCCCACATGTTGAAAAATACTTTTATATATAAGTTATGTCTGTAACTTGATATATGCCGCTCAAGGTGAGTAAAAAAGCAAGTCTGACCAAAGTTAATAACAGAAAAAACCTTTATAAATTTCAAATACTGAATATTACTAGTAAGCAAATCTTGTTACCTGTCCTTTAGCAAATATTATGGGATGGATATAAAATCTTGTTACCTGTCCTTTAACAAACTCTATGGGATAGATATCTAATCTTGTCACCTGTCCTTTAACAAACTTTATGGGATACATAGCAAATCTTGTTACCTGTCCTTTAACAAATATTATGGGATAGATATTAAATCTTGTTACCTGTCCTTTAGCAAACTTTATGGGATAGATAGCAAAGTATATGTTCAGGTAGAACTCTAGCTTCTGTGCAACGCTGTCTCCATCACGGACAGTGATTGGTAGATTTTCTTCCCACATGTTGAAAAATACTTTTCTTTTCCCTTTGTGGAACAGCTGCATCATTTCATTCTGGGAAGAAGAAAAAATCAAACACTTATTACATGTGTGAAAACCACAGTATTATTAACAATATTATTATATTACCATATATTAAATTTTTCCTGGAAAACTAATCTGTAATACTGTACTATTGGTTGAAAATTAAATCTGTATTTAAATTATGTTCCTTTTTTCCTCACCTTAACAAATGAAACATGATTAGTATAAATATGGATACAATGAGTTTATGATTAGCGTGAAATGTATTTGTAATAGAAATATACAAATGTGATGAGATGTGACAATTCTGGGGTCCTGAGAGGTTTGCTACACATGTTCTACTGTACCTAAATATAGAAATGACACAGTTACCTACACATGTTCTACTGTACCGAAACACAGAAATGAGACAGTTACCTACACATGTTCTACTGTACCTAAATATAGAAATGAGACAGTTACCTACACATGTTCTGCTGTACTTAAATATAAAAATGCAAGTTACCTATACATGTTCTACAGAACATACACACAGAAATGGGACAGTTACCTATACATGTTCTACAGAACATACACACAGAAATGGGACAGTTACCTATATATGTTCTACAGAACATACACACAGAAATGGGACAGTTACCTATATATGTTCTACAGAACATACACACAGAAATGGGACAGTTAACTATACATGTTCTACATAACATACACACAGAAATGGGACAGTTACCTATACATGTTCTACAGAACATACACACAGAAATGGGACAGTTACCTATACATGTTCTACAGAACATACACACAGAAATGGGACAGTTACCTATATATGTTCTACAGAACATACACAGAGAAATGGGACAGTTACCTATATATGTTCTACAGAACATACACACAGAAATGGGACAGTTAACTATACATGTTCTACATAACATACACACAGAAATGGGACAGTTAACTATACATGTTCTACAGAACATACACACAGAAATGGAACAGTTAACTATACATGTTCTACTGCACTTACATATAAAAATGGGAGTTATCTACACATGTTCTACTCTACTTACTTGTAATGGCGCAAGTGAAAAATTTTATTTCACAATGACATATGTGGACAAGATTCAAGTTTCAAAGCTAGCAGTGGATGGCTAGACCATTTTAAGATGTGACATGTGATTAGCCAAGTGACTATTTCAGGTAAAATCCACTCTTCAGAGTCTGAAGTCACTAAGTCCTATCCAGATTAACTGAGTGAATTAATAGAAGAAGACGGGTATTTCCAAGAGCAGATTAATAATTGCTATGAAACTGGATTTTGTTACACCATCCTGCCTGTGAAAAGAGCTGAACATACATGAAGGTTTTAAGAAAATGAAAGAGAGGGCGACTTTACTATTTTGTGTCAACAAAATGGGAAATCACAAACTGAAACCACTATGTATTAGAAAATTCAAGTTGCTGAGGCACTTTTATCATATGAATATGAATATGAAGTCCCTACCTTTTTATATGATGCAACCAAAAATGCATGCATGACAGCAGCCTTGTTTGAAAACTGGTCTGAAAATGAATTGATACCGGCAGTTCGATCTCACCTGAGAAAAGTGAAGATTGAGTCAAAGGCACTGCTTTTGTAGAGAGCCTGGTGCTAAGTAGGGATGGGAAAATAAAAGTCAGCTTCCTCCCAAAGAATACCACTTCAAGGATTACTACTAACAAGAACTGGTAAAAACAAGATTGTTTGTCATGAAACTCCAGTTCAGGAGACCCAAGAGTCTAAATCTGAAAGAGGTGATGTACCTTGGGAGTGAATCATGGGATGCTACAATGCTCAGTTGCATGAATAGTGGGGTTTCACTGTACTTGTAGTGCAGTCAGAAGTATCGGTAGTGAATGTATTGTTTTCAGAAATAACTGGTTGGCCCAAAAAGCAAAATATGAGACATAGCTGGAATTTTATCTGCAGTAGAAGTGACAGAAAGCATAAAGTTGGAATCAAGATAAGGGTGTTGAAATAATATGAAAAAAGAATGATGAGTGAACAAGTACTAGATAGATTAATTATATGAAGGATGAGTAATGAATGAAATAAATGATTAATGAATTAGATGATTATAGACTTCATGAGTGCAGACCAGCTTTGAAATGTGCAAGGTCTGGTCTATTAACCATCTCACGAGGTAAGCTGCTCCAGATTGAATGAGTTCTAGGGAAGAAATGGTATTTGTCACAGTCTGTTTTTGTGTAGGGAATGCTAATGTATCTTTTGGTGATATGGATGAAGGAAGAGAAATATATTTAGTAATTTAGAATGAGTTATAATTATGAATAACATATTAACCAAAAATTTTTGTTCGTAAAAAATCAATAATCAATAAAAAGCATATGAAAAACTGCAGACAATACCATCAGTCATAAGTCTTCCAATTCAAAACTGGATCTATTCTAGAAGTGAAAATTGAAGGGCGGGGGATTTCCCCTACTGTTGAAAAAAGATCAGTTTTCTAAATCTACTGAGTGATTACTGAAGTAAACATAGGTGGGGCTTGCAAATATTCTGCATGATTTTTGTGCAGTCGGTTGAACTTTTGGAATGATTTTTGAGAAATTTGCTTGAATTCAACTATCTGGCATCCTTGAAGAGACCATGCAGCCCTCATGAAGGATGTATAAATCAGGGATGTTTTATGCAAGACTTAGCTGTAAGATTTCAAAAAAAAAAAGGTGATTACGGTAAAATATACAAAAATTGCTGAAAACTGAGTTGCAGCAAACTACTATCTTAAAAACTGAAATAAAATTAAATGACAGTACAAAATACAGACTTTCATTACAGGCAAAATGCAATTAAGTACAAAAGTACAAAGGTGAAAACAAATACACGTATTCATCAATCATCAATAAAAACAAAATATGAATTAACAAAAAACAATCTATATCAAACTACAGGCGAATAAAAGAGCTGAAAGGAAGAAGTCAGGAATTTCCATTCAAACAAATATTCAATATACTTCCAAGTTCCCATTTGTAATTAACTTAAGGCTTGGCAAAACCAAGTGTACAGTATATACTCTGTATAACCAAGTGTACAGTATATACTCTGTATAACCAAGTGTACAGTATATACTCTGTATAACCAAGTGTACAGTATATACTCTGTATAACCAAGTGTACAGTATATACTCTGTATAACCAAGTATACAGTATATACTCTGTATAACCAAGTGTACAGTATATACTCTGTATAACCAAGTGTACAGTATATACTCTCACTGGCACTGTGTCACTTGCAGATGATTTTTTCCCAATCTAAGATCTGTTCTAAAGTGTATGTCAATGCAGTCATGTAAGTACATTTACTCATCTTAAATTAAATATTAATTGTTGTTCTAAAATTTATTACTAATATAGTTTAACCAAAGTCTATTTAATCCTGACTGTTGAATATTCTGCACCAAAACTGTCATCAAAAACTTGCAGATGAAAATAATTGATTGCTATGGACTTTTACAATGGTGGTCAGGTACTAAATTGGATCAAGGAAAGAGGACATCAGGTTTAATCATAACAAATATCAGGGTAGTACAAACAAAATTTCAACATGCACAGCTTTCATTACAACATCACAGCATGCAAGATTCAATATGGCTGGTACTGGATCACACCTTTAGGTTGACCTCATCCAAAAATGCCCATGTACTTTAACATTGATTTTGCCATATGTATTTCTCAGGGTGTGTAAGGATATGAGATTATGCAACCTGTTAAAACTTGAACTCAATGTACAACAATGATTTAACTTTGGCTACATTAGCTGAAAATTAGGTAGTGCCCAATCAAAGACAAAAAAAAAATACAACATCACCATAAAACCTGTCTCAATAGACCACCCCTTCTGGTAACAAAAAGTGATCTTTCAAGATAGGTATCCTCTCATCAAAGGTTATCAAATTAAGTAAATAGATTTTGTGCATTAAAAATATGGTCTTAAATGACAGTTGGTCTATATAAACAGTGGTCTTTCACAGCAGGTTTTACTGTATTAAGAATGTGCAAAAATGAATGCCATTCAAGACCACATCTTCATGAAGCACCTACAATAATCTATGCCATTCATTCCAATTTAAATTACCATATATACTCACTTATAAGCTGAGTCCAACTGCAAACAACATAGACCCTGATCTGCTGTTGCATAATGTGCCAGCAGATCAGGGTCTATGTTGCTTGTTTTACTGATTACTCCTAACAAACTGCATAGGTACAGATCTGCTGGTACATTATGTGACAATAGGTCTGAGTCTGTGCAGTTTGCAGTTGAAATTGACTTATAAGTGAATATATACAGTAAAAAATGCTACCATATTTAGGATACCACACATAATGCAGTAAAATATTTGGATAAAAAAGAGAGAATTATGTACACTAGACTTTTAGGTCCACTGAATTCAGGTAAAAAAAGAATTAAAATGAATCAGTCAAGAAATTCTACAACAACTAATAAAGCACTGATATGAAGATAAAAAGTTTTTTTTAGCAACGAAGCATAATAAGTACAAAGCAATGGATTTGTCCCTCTTACCTTCTGTATATCAGGGCCATGTGGTGGAAATGAAAAACAATTTGACAAAGTTAAAATTGGACAAAGTTAAGATGTGTGTAATATAGTCAACTCACTTTACAACTTTTCTTTTACAATGGAATATTCAGGTCCCCCCAACAATAGGAACAACATGTTCAATGGTAAATTTTATCTTCAGCTCTGATAGCAATTTCCTGGTGACAAAAATGCCTAATGTATACACTTGCTTCTAACTCAAATCCAACTTCAAAACAACATACATGTACACCCTGATCTGCCATCACACAATGCACTGGCAGATCAGGGTCTATGTTGTTTGTTCTATTGATTATGCCCAACAAACTGCACAGACCCAGATCTGCCAGTGCATTATGGGATGGCAGCTCTGGGTCTGTGCAGTCTGCAGTTGGACACTACTTATAAGCGAATATATACAGAATTCTTTTTATATCTTTACAATGATGTTGTCATCCCATGGGATTTTACTTTTACCAGGTATCTGACAAAGGATGGCAAGTAATTTCTAGAAACTGTATTTTTATGTAGAAAATAGTGAAATTAAACAAATAATAATTATAGCGACATGAAACAGGAAATATATATCATCTACAAATGCTGGTTTTACATTGGAGGACAAGTGGGATAACTCTTAAAAACTAAAGGATCTTTCCATTCATAACAGATTTGTTTCAAGGACAACTAGAGCTACATCCAACAAAGCAAATTCCCACACTTTTATTATATTCCCCATGTCAGCCCACAACCAGACTGTGACCCAGGGGTCATAACAGAAAATCAGTTACAAATATTACAGTCTATACTTGCTTATAAGTCAAGTCCAACTGCAAACAACACAGACCCTAATCTGCCATCACATAATGCTCCAGCAGATCAGGATCTATTTTGTCATTTTGTCTGTTCTACTGGTTACTCCTCACAAACTGGATAGACCCTGATCTGCCAGGACATTATGTAATGGATATCTGGGTCTGTGCAGTTTGCAGTTGGACTCAGCTTATGAGCAAGTATATATGGTACATGTCCTCCATGAATGCATGTACAGTATAAAGTCTGGCAAAAAAAAATATTCAAAAGTGTAAGTGTAATTTAAATTTATGTATATTTGACCTTTGGACCCCTCCCTGGAGGGCCTAGGGAAGAGGCTCGACAAATCATATCCATCTAGTTGATGGTCACCACATGGGCAACCTATATACTACGTTTGGTGAGTCTCCACACATTTTTTTAGTAGGAGTAGTGATTATGTACAGATGGAGGGTATCACAATATTCCCATGCTGATTAAAATGACTTGAAATCAACTTTGTTATTGTCACTAGAAAAGTAATACCTATGACTAGCCATTTGATAATTAAGGCAAGAGACAAAATAAGAAACTTTTAAAACCTCTTCAGGTTTTCAGCACAACACTGTATCTTATCTGCAATGCCTTGCATTGTATTTGCATGCCTTAATTCTTCTTACACCAATGAAATAGAGCTCAATAATCAAGTAAAAGCAAGGTTAAAACAACCCTGAGATTTCTTATAGTTCAAATTTCAACCCAAAACAAAGAGATCCATAAAAACTGGAAAATCTTAAGTTGATTCAAAAATGTGTGGAAAGAGATTATTGGCAACAGACCAAAGTAGATATGTCTAAATCCTGAATAATATCAGATATGCATAAATCCTGAATTATATCAAATATGCCTAAATCCTGAATTATATCAGATATGCCTAAATCCTGAATTATATCAGATATGCCTAAATCCTGAATTATATCAGATGTCTAAATCTTGAATCATATCAGATATGTCTAAATCCTGAATTATATCAGATATGTCTAAATCCTGAATTATATCAGATATGTATAAATCCTGAATTATATCAGATATGCCTTAATCCTGAATTATATCAAATATGTCTAAATCCTGAATTATATCAGATATGTCTAAATCCTGAATTATATCAGATGTCTAAATCCTGAATTATATAAGATATGTCTAAATCCTGAATTATATCAGATATGCCTTAATCCTGAATTATATCAGATATGTCTAAATCCTGAATTATATCAGATATGTCTAAATCCTGAATTATATCAGATATGCCTTAATCCTGAATTATATCAGATCAAATCACTAATTTCACTAAATCTTGAATGATATCAGATCAAATCACTAATTTTATTAAATCTTGAATTATATCAGATCAAATCACTAATTTTACTAAATCTTGAATTATATCAGATCAAATGACTAATTTTTTAAATCTTGAATTATATCAGATCAAATGACTAATTTTATTAAATCTTGAATTACATCAGATCAAGTCAATAATTATAACAATTTTCTAAATGAATCTTCTGAATCAGGAATTAATTCTAACACCCAATTAAAAGAAATTAATTAAATCTTGAAGAACACAAGGTGCTCACTGATGTAAAACATTGAATGATGGAATAGTAAGTCTCTGGGCTTGAAAAATCCACCCATCAGCTGAGCCTGATGAGTGATGGGTTGGTAAGGGTAACTGAATTTGTTTTTATCACAATACTGCAGGACAAGCCAAAAGTTCAAAATTGTTCAAGTCCTGGTCTCCACAACATAATGACAGTTTGGGATATTTTACAATTTTATATTATGCAAAAAACACTGCAGAGAGTATGGTATATAGTACAAAGATGGATACACGGATAGCTTAAAAGCATAATATGTCTAACCCATGTACAGCTAATAAGCAACAAAGTATGTAGTGTAAGAAATGTATGACAAGTAAATATGAACCTTTCCAAACAGTTTATATAAGAAAGACTACATGCCTGTACAAAGTTTGAGTAAATGTTGGCATGTACAAGGTCCACTAAAGATACATGCAAGATGCACAATTTTATCAATTAACACGATTCACCACAATGACCAGTACTACATTTGAACATCTTGAATCAACATAACAGCTACTACATTTGAACATCTTGAATCAACATAACTGGTAAGAAAATGGTGCCCTTTAGCTACATGTATCATGCCCACTCACCCATTTAAACTTCTGAAATACAAGTAAAGAACAACAATCACATCTTATTTTTAAAAAATAATACGGCAGTTACTGTAATATCAAATAAAATAATTCACATGTATCTTGTAACTTTACAGATTTTCTTCCAAACTAGATTTGTGTTTGTACAATATGTATGCCCCAACTGCTGACAAAATTTACAAAGTCCTAAAAGTTAACATGAAATTTTTTTGTATGATGTATCATGGAATGAAAATCTAATCAGGGCATCTATATATGCATGTAAACATGCCTATACAATTGTATTTGTCCTCCTGCATTGGTTTTTGCTAACTCATGCTCACAAGGTTTTCATAAAAAAAGTCTAAGTCCAGAAAGCTCAATATGTGTAAAAATATTCAACAAATGTTGTAAAGGCCTGAAAATATAATCAAGTCTACCAAATTTGATTGGTCTCTGTTTAGATGCTTTTGTGTAATCATGACCACAAGCTTCTGGAGAGATGGAAGAGCAGGAACAAATAAAGATGCACCTACTGCCAGCTTTTTGGACACAAAAATACTTATATATTCATGTTGTATTTATGTTCTGCATAACATTTAGTAACAATTTGAGCTTCCTGTAGAGATTTCTTTGTTCCAGGAAGAACTGTGTATTGCCTGCCAGTTTACAATATATATCGCCCTACTGGAGATGCAATACAACACAATGCAAAACATGAAATGTGTCAAAGACAGATTCCCCCACCATGATGATGCAACTGAAGGACTAAAAAGTGTATAAAAATTAAAAAAACAGGAGACATACCTCTGTACAATTTTGTTAGAAAATAGTGAAAATAAAATAGTGACATAAGTGTTCTTAATGCTAAGCCTCATACCAAATTTGTTTTCAGTCCATTAAATCCTTGAAATGAGCAGAAACAAAACTCTGATGCAACTGAAGGGCAAAGTTCCATATCAAACAGAAGCCATAACTTCATTAAAATTTGCTGGAAAATTATAAAATTGAAACTTTATCTAGTTCTTCTTAAAAAGCTTTATACAAAATATGGTTTGAATCCAAGAAGTTCTTCATAATTCATTGTGCAGAAATATTATGATGCAATACCAGGGCAAAGTTCTACAATGAATAGGAGTTATAACGCTGTTAAATTTTGTTCGAAAATGGTGAAAATTAAATTTGAGCTAGATCTTTTTAATGTAAAACCTCATAGCAAATTTGTTTTGAATCATTGATGTCCTTTAAATTGTTGATGTCCTTTAAATCATTGATGTCCTTTGAATCAATGATGCCCTTTTAATCATTGTTTGATATCCTTTAAATCATTGATGTCCTTTAAATAACTGATGTCCTTTGAATCATTGATGTCCTTTAAATCATTGATGTCCTTTAAATAACTGATGTCCTTTGAATCATTGATGTTCTTTAAATCACTGATGTCCTTTGAATCATTGATGTCCTATGAATCACTGATGTCCTTTAAATCATTGATGTCCTTTGAATAAATGATGCCATTTGAATCATTGATTGATGTCCTTTAAATCACTGATGTCCTTTAAATCACTGATGTCCTATGAATCAATGATGCCCTTTAAATCATTGATTTCCTTTAAATCAATGATGCCCTTTTAATCATTGATTGATGTCCTTTAAATAACTGATGTCCTTTGAATCATTGATGCCCTTTGAATCATTGATGTCCTTTAAATCATTGATGTCCTTTAAAAGCTACTGGGTGGAAACAAATTTCATGCAAAATGACATGACGGGAAGTATGGACATGGGTAGCACAATGTGCCCCCCTCTATGGATATGGAGGTATCATAATAAATACAATACAATATGTAACAATTCATTGCCTTCTAACTACAAAGCCCTTCAGTATACTACAACCCCTAATGTAACATGGATTTGGTTATGCATTCTAAATTTAATCCTAATCCCAATCATTGACTAAATTTAGTTAGATTATTGCTACTTAATTTTATTTCAGTAGATTTTACTTCCTGGCTAATTAAAGCCAAATGTAATGTGGTTTAATGAAAAAAATACCATATTTTTTCTGTGGTTTCATGTCCAACACTGGTATGACCTTGCTTGTAACATACAGTGAATTTGCCATTTTTTGTTGGATATCAATTTTCATGAAGTGCATGATTGCTACAAATCATGAATTTAAAAACCCAAAGAACAATGATCTATAAGACCCTTTCCCTAATCCATCAATTTAAGTACCAATGAAAGTGTCATTATTTGCAAAACCATGAAGATTGACATCCTCAAAAATAAATTAGTTCACAATATGTCAATATAATATTACCTCGCCTAAAACTAGGTCTACTTTACGGTTCCCATGGGTCACAGTCATGGTCAAAGATGAATTTCTAATGATGACTGAGACTTATTGGGCTTTAATCACTTGATTTTGTTAATACTTTATGTCCATTCAAACAGATTAAGCAACATTATATCTGTCACAGTTAGTGAACTTGCCCAAAGTTTACAGATATTAATATAATATTAAATAGAGCTGGTCACTGGGGATATTTGGATACATGCAATTTATCACCACTGGCAGTACATGTACACTTGAAAATGAAATAGTTTTACAAACAAAAAGAAAAACAAACACCAGAACTGCAATCAGAATTCTTTATTTCCAAAAGAAAACACCAAAACATTATAATGCAAGTGTTCTTTATTGGCAAGCAAGGATATAATGTAACCTAGTTTACCTAGCCCACTTCTGACCAGCATTGAACTTGCTGGTGCATCAATACACAATACTGACAATAGATTAGAGATACTAATTTTCTGGACAAGATATTCAGGAAAAATTATAATTTTCATGAGTACATATATTATCTATAGGAAGACACAATAAGTATCAGCCACCTATTTTTGGTAGTCTCCTGTTTTCAAGGTTAGAATCTCAGACAGGTTCAAAGTTATGCAACAACTCTGTACATCCAAAACCAGAACAATTTACTATTTTCATAAAGTTTGTTGAAAATTTCTTTTGTTTTACTATGATTTAGTTTGACAAGTGAGTAAAATGTCAATTATTATTGACATTTTAGAATTTGACCCCCCAGATTTGCTTCTACCTATTTTCCCATCACTGGACCCTTTTTTATGAAATGGTTTATCATACTAAATTATTTTTTTTTTGCAATTCTTCAATTTTACATTTTTCAAACTTTACCTTGAGTTGGCACCATACACCCACTATTGTGCTAAGGTACCTTAAAATGCTCCTACATACATACACACATATAACCCTGTTCTGGCAGAGAACTCAAACACACATGCACAAAAACATACACATTCACTCACAGCTGATTCATTGTCGTTTTGTGTTACTCTCATACAAGATGGACACAAAATTGACACAATTAGCAGGGATGGCACAAGATTGTTAAATATGTTAACAAGAGGCCCAAATGGGCATGAAATTGCTCACCTGACTTACATAACTTAGCAGGTGACCATTTCACTCTGCAGGCTTATTCGGTATTGTAAGAACATAACTCCATGTAAACTATCACCTAAACTTTATATTTTACTATAGTCTGTACAAAAATGATTTCCAAATATAAAGGCATAATTAATATGCATCATCTCTTGTTCATAATCTAACTCATCCAAGATCTAGATGATATAAACATATATTTATGAAGTTTTGTCAAAATTGGATGAGAAATATAGTTTCTAGATGTAAAACGGTAATAATCTCAGTCAATCTGATGCAAGATCATCTCATTATTATCTCATTATAGTTGTCATAGTGTTGACAAGCTCAGCCAATCAAAAGCAAGAGCACATCATTAATATGGTTGAACTTGCTCATAATTATACCAAAGAGAGATCTTGATAATATAAATCTACATACTAAGCTTGATCAAAGTCCTATCACAAATACCGTTTCTTGAGAGGTAAAAACTCAGCCATTAAGATGCAAGATCACCTCATAAATATGCAGAGGTCTCGCTCATAATAAGATTCATTAACATATTGATAATATTTGCCTATTTACCTTAAACTTGGGTCAGAAATACTGGGAGTGGTAACAAGGTTAGCCAATCAGATGCAAACTCACTGGATACCTTGATGATATAGACCTATTTACCAAGTTTGATCAAAATCAGATACAAAACAGAGTCATTAAAGTGTTGACAAACTCAGCCAATCAGATGCAAGATCACCTCATTTATATGCATTGGGTCTCGCTCATAATTGTAACCATCTGAGATCTTGATGATTTGAGCCTATGTAAATTAGCATGTTTATTCAAACTAGATCAGAAATGCAGTCTCCAGAGTGCTAACTAGTTCAGCCAATCAGCTGCAAGATCACTCCATTAGTATGCAAGGATCTCACTCATAACTGAACTCATGCAAGATCTTGATCATATAAGCCTATATTCCAAGTTTGATCAAAATCAGATCAGCCAATCAAGCTCAACCAATCTGATGCAAAATCACCTCATTAATATGCACAGATCTTGCTCATTATCGAATTCTTCCGAGATCCTGAAGATATATGCCCATATTCCATGTTTTCTCAAAACTGGATCAGAAAATATGGTCCCCAAAAGAGGTAAAAAACTTTGTTGATCAAATGTAAAATTACCTCATTTATATGAACGAGTCTTGCGCATCATCAAACTTATCTGAGATCTTGATGATATAAACCTATATTCCAAGTTTGATCAAAATCAGACAAGAAACATGGCCTCCAGAGTGGTAACAAACCTTTGTAGATGAATGCACAATGGACGACAGATATGGGACCATACCACAAGCTCACCTGGAATTATGGCCATGTGAGCTATAAAAAGCGTCTCTCACGTGCATGATATGTACAAAGATGCCCACATTACATACATGAAAAGAAGCATTCATTTTTATTTCAAGGTTTTATTACTTATATTTAAATTATTACAGTACAAGGATGTTATTTAACTTCAAGGTTTTGACTCATGAAATTTAAGATTGGACCTTTCAAATTTAGAGTTAACTCCCCAAATTTAAATCTGTGAGTCTCTGATCGCCTACTCTGAATTTCTATTGAAAGCACTGATACAGTATCCATATGAATTTCTATTGAAAGCACTGATACAGTACATAGCATATCCATATGAATTTCTATTGAAGGCACTGATACAGTACATAGCATATCCATGTGCATTTCTATTAAAAACACTGATACAGTACATAGCATATCCATATGAATTCATATTGAAAGCACTGATACAGTACAGTACATAGCAGATCCATATGCATTTCTATTGAAAGTACTGATACAGTACATAGCATATCCATATGAATTTCTATTTAAAGCACTGATACAGTACGTAGCATATTCATATGATTTCAGTTTGTGTGCTAAATAAATCTAAGTAACATTCTGGGCTCTCCATAATGTGAGATCCTTCTTTCATGACCTCTAGTTTCTGTTCCTGGGCTCTTAGCTATTAAAATTTTGTCATTTGCTCTTACAAACATGAATTGCAGTTTTTGGAGAAATATAGCCTAAATTAAAAAAATAAACCCTGAAAATACTTTTTTTGCCCCTTCCCGCACCCCAATGTAAATTATTTGCATTTTTATACCTGTGCAGCAATAAGTTTCTGGTCTGACAATGATTTGACATCAGGGGAGGCTAGAGGCTTGCCTTTCTGCTGTAATTCTGCATCAAAGATTTGAAATGTTTTGTCAAACCCACCAAAGTCAAGAAACTGTAAATAAATATCAAAAATATTAAAAATTATAAACAGGATGATCTGGATCAATGTTTTCAGTGACAGTAAATACTCTGTGTAATCAGATTAAGACAAATAAGAAAGAAAGCCTTGGAGACATTATTACTTTACTTACTTATCAAACAGTACACTGATATACTTAATTTGTGAAAATCAAAACTTTACTTTGCCTTTGGTTCAATTATTTTGTTATACACATTTTCAAGCTTAAAATAAGGAAATTCTGATACATGTTAGGTCCTAGTTACCAAAAGTATGATGATATGCTTCAACTTCTTCATTCTATAAAAAAGTACATGTGGATAATTCTCTGATCTGTTTGATATACATATTAACTAATTCATGGTTCATATATACCAAGAGTTGTTTTTCAAGAGTATTTTTTTAAAAATGGAAATTGATCTTTCTCCAAATGTTACTTTCTTTTCTCACTGCATAAATAGGTACAAAAGCAGAACAAACAAAAATAAATAATTAGTATGCCACTACAGAAATGGGAAGCTCCTCCATTTGGTTAACTACCCATGTTGTGTGTCATTTGATAGAAAACAATTTTGTCCCATTTTATTTATTTATTCATTACTTTTGGTAAATATGTAAATAACATGAAAATCTGAATTAAAAAGCGATATATTTTAATCATTTTTAACATTTTGTATTCTTTGAGTTAAATTCAAGGAGTTTTAGGAAAAATTCAAGGAGTTTTTCAGCTAATTCAAGGATTTTTTAAGGCTACCCGTCAAATTCAAGGATTTTTCAACATTGTATGAACCATGTCATTCTTTCAGCATTGGTTTTAAATAGAAATCATACGCATAGGAAATGCTCACCTCTCTAACAATTGAATTAAGCTCCCCTTCAAAGGCAACAACTGACAATGAACCCGACATCTTCAAAGATCATATGCTGAAACAGAAAATTAATTTATTTATTGAAATATTTTACATTAATCATTTTCATTATATCATGTGCATGCACAGAAAACACCTGTATCAACCCCTTTCAAAGAAACATTAACATGCATGAGGTTGCAACATATTATGGTACAAAAATACTAGATAATTTTTGCTGATCAATACTTGGTGCAAAGAAATAAATAATTTATCATTATGATTGTCAGCATTCAGTAATATTTTTTTTAAAGACAAATTATATTTTTTAAAATTGTGCCAAACTACTTGCCCAACATTTTTTCAGGATAAAAGCTGAAACACTTTTTTTTTAGGCTCTATAACTTTTACACTTTTGTACTGAAGTGTCCAATGAATGATTAATCTTAACTCCTAACAAAATGAAAAAACATACACAGAAAACAAACTTAAATGCAAAGAAAATTTATCAGAACTTTACCAATTAAGAAAAATAAGCATATAAAGTCAGGAATTTTTCTATTATTTACAAAACAGGGCTTGAAGTCTTTGGAATTGGGAATTAAAAGGTCAAATTGGGAAATGCTGAAATTTTGTTACACACTATTAATTCACAAATTTACAAAGAGATTCTTGAACATTTAAATAATTCAATAACTTAGGGTCCAAACTGGGGGCAATTCAGACACAATAGTCACCTTGAATCTGTCATTTCACCTAAAACACCCCAAAAAGTGATGTTCATTTCACACTGATTGTCCCCCACCTCCCCCGTTTTGCTCCATGTATCACATTAATAATGAGAGTAAACTGTTGACTTTAGTGTCAGTTTTCCCTTCAAAAAGAAAGGTGGAAAGTTAGAAAAAGAAATCTTATGCTCTGTAGTAAATTCTGCTGCTAATTTGATGATCATGAATACCAGAAATTACATTACTATCTATGGAATTCACCCATGATCCTTGAAAAAATGAGTCAAAAATTGAATTTTTCACTACACTAATCAGAAGAGAATTATGTCTCAATGGACATATCCAGGTCCAGTACAAATAAAAGTATTCATTTTATCCAATATTTCATCCTATAAATGTATGAAAAGATGACTTCTAATATGGAAACTGTTGCCGATTTTCGACTGTATGCTATTTTCGAGGTTGTCGGTTTATATTATGCAACAACTGTATTGTAGTGAAGCAAAATAAGTTTTAATAGTATTTGAATCATCTGATGTAAAAATATGCACAAACACAAATTTAAAGTGATTATTTTTCACATTATAATTTGAACTTTCTACACTCACTGTTTTTGCCAATTTCACCCCATTCTAGCTTGAGAAAGAAGTAATTTTGCCCAAATATTTCAGTCAAGCATTGACCCTGTTCAATTGCATCCAATCTTACTTTGACTCTTTAGATCCCTTGCAACACTCATTATAATAATTTCTCCCCCAAAGACAGTGTAGCAGTGGACATGGATTTTTTGTACTTATTGGGAACTTTTTACACTAAAATTTGAAAAGATGGAGATTTGCCATTGGGAATGGTGCTTAATTTCAGCCCCAAAACAGGCCCAGACAATCCCTGAAAGTATAAAGTAGACTTCATTTAGTAAGAACACCAACAATATGAACTTTCAGTTGGTTGAATATCAGATTTATGATCCAAGAATAGGAGGTTCTATACCCACCCAGGACAGCCCTTTTTTCATACATATCCATAAATCCTCAGTAAAATGTATAGAGAATTGAACAGGAAATAAAATGACCTATGGTACAATATGACTATGACAAGCTGTTGTTCATTTTCAACACATTCATGGTCCCAAGAAAAGTTGGAGAAGTCCAGGCTCTGAAGGTGTTTTTCATGAGAATTAACAAGACAAAGGGACAACACTTTGCTGTGTGAGATGATAAAATATTCACAATTTTGAACATCAATAGATTAGTTTGCAAATCAAAGGCTTCAACAAAGAGCCAGTCAGATAATACTTAAAAATCTAGTATGCAAAAGATGACGCTACAGTAAAATTATTGCCAATAACAATGGTAATATCAGCTACAGATTTAGAGGGGATTCAGGAAGGGGTGGTTCACGTGAACTCCCTCATTTCAGTCAAAACAGTATATTTTTCACTGAAAAACACATAAAGATGTCCATTTTAGGAAAAACACTCTATCCCCCATCTCAAATCAAACCCTATGAAAAAATCATGAATCTGTCATGCATACTAATTATCATCCATTACAACCAGTTGCTTTTTCTTCTATACATGTATGACTGTTAGTAGGCCCCATATATGCCGACAAAGAAATTTCTGATTCAAAAGATTTAATTATCTAGAAAATGTGCATACTATAATCAAATTTACTAATGGTTATGCAGTGGAGAGGGAACTATACTTTTATTAAAAAAGAAAAAAATAGATTATTAAACACCTGAAGTCTGTGGCTGCGATACTGGGTGCACCAGAATTGTTGACAACACTGGTTAGTCAAAACCTAACCATTATTGTATCAGGATTGTCCAAAAGTGCAAATACACAAATATATTAAACAATACTAGTTTACCAGTATTATTCTAATTTCCAGTATTATTCTAGTATTGAAAATAACAATACTAATTTACAACACTTTAACAATATTAGCTTTCAATATCTTCTATTGCTTCTAATGTCAGTCAGTCTTTTGCTACAAAAATACTTTAAAAAAATTACATGATTGTCATCCTGAATAGAACATTTCATAAATTGTGGTTAAATATTGCAGTTGCTGGAAGCCATCATCATCAATATAAATGGCTTTATGTGTTCACATATCTACATGATGCTTGAACAACTAAGTTGGTCCTACCTCCCTTCACATTCCATCCATGATGAGGTAATGCAATGCAAGACTATTGAACAACACAAATGAGTTAAGGGACCTAAGTTAAGCACCTCAAAGTGCTATATAGTTTTGTAGCACAAGATCCCTCAGTGCTGAATTGTTTGAGAAAAGAAATGAAAATTGCTCTCTGCATTTATATTGCCTGTATTTTAATTACTGTACATAATTAGATACACAAACTATATATGAAAAATAATTATTGATGTCTGAACTTTATTTTAAGCATCATTAGTCACATATGTAACTTTATCATATTTGCACTTACAGGTGCAAATACAGGTAAATATTAAATTACCTTTGTATTTCATCTGTATTTTTTATCTTTCTACTGAAAAAGTTCAAATATGTCTAAAAAAAAATACTCCATTCTTTCATGGCTAAACCATATATATGTATGTCTGTTACAATTTTATATCCAAGCTGCAAAAATCACAGGTGTAGAATAGGTAACAGTTAATCAGCATACAGCCAAGGAACACCACAAGTAAGTTGACACCCCCCAAAAAGTATGTAATAGATGTTCACAAAGCTTTGCAGTTTTCTTCTTATTTATTCTAGAAAATTTCTGTCATCTAATGTCCACTTATGAGCTTACAAAGACAGTCACCTGTCAACTTCATTACCTGTTTAGGTGTTACTTGCTTAGAATATTAAGAAATATATCACAACTCATTTTTTGTTGTTGTTGAAGTATGAGGTTAATATCACACACTCAGCTGTCCAGTAAAAATCAAAATCAGATGTACGCACCAAACCAATGGCCATAACCAATGCAAACAAATAAAAATAAAAGAGTTTCAATTTATCAGGTGCAACAGGCTTCCATTTTCTCATGAAGCTGTTGTCAAATCAAGTCTGCCCTATTTATTCTCTGCTGTGCATACAGATTCATTTGATCTATGATCAGATGCAAGAAATCCTAGTAACAAAATAGCCATAAATGGTCTATAGGCTTGATATTCTCAATTTATAAATTTAATTTTGAAATATAGCTGAACATCACTCACTGGCATTCCCAGTAACACTTTCCCAGCTCTAATAATCTCATATACTTCACAACAATCAAAGTCACTGTCATTATCACCATCATAAGCCAGTATTTGCCAAATCAAAGGGTCATCTGGAGATGAACCATGTTTGGAGCCAGCAAAAGTTTTCTTGGTAGTGTCTATCATAAACATGCATTTGTAAAACTTCTGTGATGAATACAAGGTTAAAACTATGACAGAATGCTTGTTCCAGGGTCCAATGTACCAATCAAATTTAGTTTCACAACGAATCATGTCAAGTCAAAGTACCAGGATGTGTAAACAGTTGCTTACCCGAAAAACAACTTAAGTCATGATAAGCAGTACAAGACCTCTATCAGCGGTGCAATTTATGTCATGACTAGCACTTTGAGGGTTAAGAAAAAGGATCAAAAAAGAGGAAACTGACTTTGTCAGACTGGCTGATTCAGAAACAACCAGGTAAGTTTACGCATTAATGACATCTTAAATTTTTTTATGAAGTTTGAAGTTTTTAATAATGGGTAATTTTGGATAAATGACAATCGACAAATCAAAAATAGTAAGATATTTTTATTGCAGTTTGAAATTTTAATAAACAGTTAATTTCACAGAAATGACAACTGAGGAATCGAATATGATCAGATATTTTATCATGGCAATTCAACTTGAAGATCTTGATCCTGATAACATGCAGAGCGACAGCGATTCTGATACGTGTGATGAAAGTGACATGGACTTTGTGAAATGCATGAGGAAATAAACACAACTGTAACAGTGTTTAATATAAAAACAAAGTGTAACCACCTGACAGTGTTTTTCATTTAAACTTCTTTTAAAATAATAAAGTTTCAAACTTTACTGTTTCCATCATTTGTAAAATATTCAAAATAGGATTTAATAAAGTTACCGCTTTTAAAATTTGTTTTTTCATAATAAATTAAGATGAAGACAAAAAAAATGTAAATCATTAAATCACATAAAAGGTATATTTTTAATTTTCTTGTTATGTCCGACTCACTGCTCTCGACTAAAAATTCCAGCTTTTGCTGGAACATTCCAATATTTTGGCAAGGTTCGTTAATGTCTGCTACATTTTGAGTCAGAATGACAATTATATGTCCCTTTGCTCAATCATTTTGTTTGGAATCAATGTTCTGAAATTATATTTTCATTATTTAATCAGTTTCAAACAACATGACATTGCTCAGTTATACTACAAGAGTTGAAACATATGTAATAAGTGTGATTTTGAACCACACTCACTTATCTTGGCAACAATCTAACAGCTGATGATATCAGAAACTCTCTAACTTCAGCTTATAAAAAACGAACACAAGTATGTGCTCATCGCGGCGGCGAACTGCTATTTGTACAAATGGCCGATTTGGTGCATGATTAGAATTTCCGAGCCCACCCTCGTCTGCTATATATTATACATCTGAAATTGATATTCTAACTTCAGCTTATAAAAAACGAACACAAGTATGTGCTCATCGCGGCGGCGAACTGCTATTTGTACAAATGGCCGATTTGGTGCATGATTAGAATTTCCGAGCCCACCCTCGTCTGCTATATATTATACATCTGAAATTGATATTCATTTATGTGCCCAAAACATCCGAACTTTCGTGTTTCCAAGGTTTATAATTTTAATTTTAATGATTAAGTATTTTTGTTAAAAAGAAATAATATCTAATTAGAGCTTCTTAAGACTTGAAATAGAATAAATCATCACTGCTTGATTCTCAGGTGCGCCAATAAAATTCTCAGGTGCGCCAATAAAATTAAATGCCCTGCAACGGACCATTAATCACACTCGAAATGATTAGCAGTTATTGATTTGAAAAGCCCATACAGTATAAAAATGTTATGCAAATAACCTGTCAGGAAACTAGTGAAACATTGTACACAAATACTGCTGTATATAGTCCTCTTTCTGTTGTTGTTTGGCATCCAGTAAATAAAGCAGGTCCGCACTTAAAATTGTACCGGAAATTGTTATTTCTTAATAACACAAAATTAGTTCTGGGCGAACGGAGAACGGTGAACATAAAGTACATATAAATTTAGTGTGAAATAAATCCATATTTTCTTTTTTATGTCAAGCTTAAGGCGGAAAAAGTTACTTGGCTGATTTGGTGCAGAACACTAAATATTGGAAGTGCTAATAGACAGAAGCGGCCTGCAACTAGAGCGAGGTTTAAAACGTGGAACTCATACTCTGCATTAGTTTAGAACTTTGTATCTTTAAGCAGTCCATTTAATACCATCTCATAATGCATATGACGTGTTATTTAGATGAAGTTTGACTGATGGTGGTAGTTGGATAAAGTTTGACTGATGGTGGTAGTTAGGTGAAGTTTGGGGATTCGGCAATTGAGCGATACTGCTTCTATTGCAATAGAGTGGATAACTTTTATTTTATCGTTGCGATATTCACTTTGAATAAAGCCGTTATTTCAGTATCTGTCGTTTACATGCCTTACTGTCATTTTCACAATTAGACCCTTTTCAAAATGACATCATCAAGCTGCTTCCCAGGTGCCACTCTCGCTTCTCTCGAAGCCAACATCAAATGGGCAGCAATTTGTGACATCATCTGTGGCCATATTGGAGCACATCTGATTTATTTCAGTATTAAAAGGAATAGATATTGCGACGATTGAAATAAAATTCTTGAATCGCAAGAAAATAATATTAAACATACTTCAATACGAAGAGTAGAACACGATTTTTCAGTCAGTCTGATTGACATATACAGTACAGGACCAGCTGACAACAAGTAATCAGCACAGGTAAATTTATTACCATCGAGGTTTGAAATCATCTGCTAGTGACCTTACTTTGGTATATGCATACTAGCTTCGGAGAACAATTAATCTGCAGCTAAACCCACATATTCAATTGCTTTTTTTTCCTCACTTGTCTTGCAAAAATAAACATAATCTCACTTCAAGGAATTTGTTTCTTCCTTTAGTGCACATCTGAACTTCCCTAAGGATGGAATTTTAATGAAAATCATAATTTTCTTTCATGACTATTTAAGCAATTAAAAAAAAAACAACCAGTGGTTATGCTATACTAGCACAAGTAAGAAATACGGTCTGACAGACAAACGCCTGTATGTATCCTTTTTATTTCAAAATTTGCGTAAAATTTTTATGACAATGCCACCTCGACACAATATGTATGTGTGTATGTATGTATGCATTGGGTTTACCGACACGTCAGTACAATATTGGCTTTATGGTGTCGAGTTAAAGGCAGTTTTTTTAAAATGCAAAGATAAAGAATTGAAAAAGAAGACAACTTTTTCTGCAGCTATACTTTCTCAATGATTACTGGCTTTCAATAAAATTTTGACATGCCGTTCATATTGATGAGACATTGAATTAGTTGGATTTTCCAATGTTCTACAATATGATTCAGTGGAGTTGTGGACCATGGTTTTCCCACCCTAATAAATTTGGTACTACAGCATAAATTTACTAAGGACTAGTGGATTTAAACCAGATCAATTATGCACCTTTATATTAATAAAACATTGAATAAGTTTGATTTTTAGTATTCCATGACATCATTTGCAGGCCAGGAACCACGGTGTCTCAATTGTTAGTGTACTGGAATTGTTACTGAAAGGGTGAGGGTTCGAGTCCTACCATTGGATCAGCCTGGGTTGACTACCGTGGTGTGTCCTTGGGCAACGCACTTCGCCTCGGCACTAAATAACATATTTGTCTTGCTATGTGGTAAAACACCAAAGCAATCACATACAGGAATTATGGCCCCTGATGGTCTTGGCTTTGCTCTATCAATGATTGCTGGATTTCATGCAAAATTTGGCATCCAGCCTTATATTGATGAGACCTTGAATGAGTTTAATTTTCAGCAATTAAAATTAAAATTTAGAAGAATCATGGAGTCTGATTTCCAGTCCTACTAATGTCCTAAAATTTATCAGGCACCTTTTATATTGACAGGACCTTGAAAAAGTTGGATTAAGAGCATTCTACGTCATAATTTAGAAGACTTGTGGCTCTGAATATCCATCTTCTCCTTACTTTAGTTGCCCAGCTTAAGTTTGATACCCTTTTTAAGGCCATGTCAAGCGAATTGCAGTGAGCAGTGACCTTTGTGATGCACACATTACAAATAGCTTTAGCTAATATATGTGTTTGTAATATTATAAATACTCTGTGTCATTTAACTTTTGGAAATATTAAATTATGTATTGCTCCACAAATTAATTTATTTTACATTTTACATTGTAATTAATAAGGCTATTTAGTACAGAATTTTTGTCAATATTTAAAAAAGGAAGAAGAAAACTTTAGGAAGAAGGAAACATGTCTATAAAGAAGTGCACATCTAACGTCTTAAAATTGTCTTTGCATCTGTCAAAATCTGCTGTATTCATATTAAATGAGAGATCTTTAAAAGATAGTAAATAAATCCAGTAGCACATATCCACATTTCACATTTATCATACAATATTCTCCTTTTGTTAGCATCATGGCGTCACGTCAAAATCTTGTATTATTATAAATACTCTGTGTATAACATCGAGCAACGTCGCATAGCAACACCGTAGAATGAACAAAAGTATTTACTGTTTTGAGTAAAACAGTAGAATCTAAAACTAATGATCTTTTCACATGAAATGTGTGAAACTCGTTGAATAATACAGTATACACTAGTTGCAAGCAGCTTGTGTCGTTTCATATCATTCAACATGTTGCATAAATTTCCTATCAAATGAGTCGGTCCGTTAGCACAAGTTTGTAATCACTACTCCTCCTAAACTACTTGGAGGACTCCAATGAAACATTACACACACATTCATCCCATGGTCTAGTTGGTCCTAAATGAAAATGGTGCTGCTCAGACAGCCAATATGACCATCACAGCAGCCATCTTGAAAATCTTGTTATCACTACTTCTTCTGAAAGGATGTCATATCTTTCACTAAAAGACTTCTTATACTGTTTAATTTGTCCTAAATGAAAATACTTCCGCTTGAACATTTAATTTGGCTGCCATATTGCCACCTTGAAAATCTTGTTATTGCTACTCCTCCTAAATGGATGGTCATATAAGTATGGGGATTTCACTAAAAGACTTTTTATGATGTCTACTTTGTCCTTAATAAAAATGATGCCAATCTGATTCCAATATGACTACAGCAGCCATCTTTAAACTCTTGCTACTGTTACTCCTCCTGAACAGAAAGTCATATCGGCATGAGGTTTCCACCAGAAGGCTTCTATGATGTCTTGTTGCTCTAAATGAAAATGGTGCCGCCCGGACATCCAATATCGTCACCAGATCAGCCATCTTAAAAATGTTGTTATCGCTACTCCACCTGAATGGATGGTCGTATCGACATGTTTTTTTTTTTTCTAAAATGCTTTTTAGGATGTCTTGTTGGTCCCAAGTAAAAATGGTGCCGATCTGACATCCAATATGGCCACCACAGCAGCCATCTTGAAAAACTTGTTATTGCTACTCCTCCTAAATTAAAAGTCATATCGATACGTGGTTTTCACCATAAGAATAATTATGATATCTAGTTGGTCCTAAATTAAATTTTTTTCAAACAGTAGAGCATCAGTCCCTTCAAGGGACTCTTGTTTATAATTAGGATCTATGAAACGTTTGAGTATGAGAAACATCTTTACATATTAATGAAGTAATCTTGCATTGATTAGTTCAGTTTTTAATATCTTTGTGTGCTGTATTATTAAAGATAATTTAATTAAACTTGGTGTATAAGCATGTATTAGCAAGAACATTCACAAATTTGATTACAAGTGTTAATGTGCAGATTAATGCAAGCTCTAACAGCTGAGCGACTGAGTTTAGAGCTATACTTGAAGATGAAGTGAAACGCATTGAAGCCAAACTAACAGTAAACCAGCTGAGCAATACTAAGCTCCAAATGGGCCTCTTTTCTATTTAGTATTGTTGCTTCATGTTAGTGACAATTGCATAGATTGATAATATGTTATAGTTATGCTTGTATCCTTATATATGTAAAGGAATTGCATTTATTTGTAAACTAATAGTTTTCTGGGGTGATGTATTGCTTTAAGTGAACATAGATTTGTATAGGTTGATAATCATTAATCACTCGTGATTATTTTGTAAACAACATCTTAATACATAGAACTTGAGAGGTTTGATTTTTGTAATTAGATTTTGATAAAAGGAAATAGTTAAGCGTTCATAAGATACCTGCAATAAATAATCTCAAAATTTTAGACCATCTCACAGTCTCACTACTTGAAAGTAATTTCTCGCCGTCTCACTACTTGAAAGTAATTTCTCACAGTCTCACTACTTGAAAGTAATTTCTCACAGTCTCACTACTTGAAAGTAATTTATCACAGTCTCACTACTTGAAAGTAATTTATCACAGAATAAAAAATGTATTATGCTAAGATTTTTCTTTTATATTATTTTGAATCGAATACTACACCTTGGAAGGTTTTCATATTCAGATGAACATGTGCATATTCTACACCATTTGGAGCTTACTAACATTTGTTAGAAGTGGATACGGAGTACAATATGTATGCATTTCGTATCGTTGCAAATGATTGACCTCTGACAGAATCAAATCTCATAGAATTTACTCATATATTACAAAATATTTTGTTAGATCTCACAATCTCAGGGTCATTCAATCAAGATCTTGACATATCTCATAATATTTGTCCATAATAATACGATGATAGCTGTGAATTCATACTTACGTTATATTAGGGACATGTTATACTGCTTTATTTACTATAAAATCTGCCCATGATAATAGGATCTAGCCTTAAATTCATACTTGTGTTATATAAGGAAAGTGTTATACTGAGGTGCTTTCCAGTAATAGACTGCTTTATTTACTATAATATTTGCCCATGATGATATGATATAGCCTTAAATTTATACCTGCGTTATATCAGGGATGTGTTATACTGAGGTGCTTTGTAGTGAGAGACTGGTTTATTTACTACAATATCTGCCCATGATAATATAAAATAGTTTTTAATTAATACCTGTGTAATATCAGGGATGTGTTATAATGAGGTGCGTTGTAGCGAGGGATTTATTTATTTACTACAATATCTGCCCATGATTATATAATATAGTTTTTAATTCATACCTGTGTTATATTAGGGATTTGCTACACTGAGGTGCTTCATTGTGGGGGGACACAGTAATTGATTATACTATCTGCTAGTAATAATAATATAAATACAATCCATCCTTGCATTAATTCAACATTCCAGATTATGACTGAGAATTTACTTCAAACTTTGAGATGCATTATATACAAAGCTATAATGGTATACAACTTTCTACTTTGGGTACATCTTTTGTAAAATATATTCCTGCAAAGTTTTAAAGATCATGCTTCAGTGGCACAACACTTTCTCATGATTTAGTTTTGAATAAATGTCATTACCTTAAAAAAAAGTTGTATGAATTCCAGGCCATGTGTCTAATATTTGTTGAAATAGTTATTACTATAGAGGCTAGAGATTTGTATGGTTCTAATAATGTGAAAAACTTTCTCAACAAGATCCTGGACAACATAGCTAATGAATGAAATATGTGCATGCTAATTAGGTGAGCTAACAATGGATATACTATGCTATTATGAAATATGTGCATGGTAATTAGGTGAGCTAACAATGGATATACTATGCTATTATGAAATATGTGCATGCTAATTAGGTGAGCTAACATTGGATATACTATGCTATTATGAAATATGTGCATGCTAATTAGGTGAGCTAACATTGGATATACTATGCTATTATGAAATATGTGCATGCTAATTAGGTGAGCTAACATTGGATATACTATGCTATTTTCACCTTAGAAGTTTCATTTTTGAATAGATTTTGATTTAATATTTTTGTATCCAAGTGTGTATCATTTAGACCTTGGACATTTGTTATTATGATCAATATTTTGTTTTATTAATGAGATTAGACCGTGTCTAACTGATTGAACTTGTTTCTGGCAGGGAAACTGAATTTCTGAATAATTTCTTAGAACATTTCAGTCGTGTGTATAGTAGATACTCTGTCATCTGATTGGCTAAGGTTCATGCCATCAGAAAGGTAGTATTCTGATTGGCTAAGGTTCATGCCATCAGAAAGGTAGTATTCTGATTGGCTAAGGTTCATGCCATCAGAAAGGCAGTATTCTGATTTGCTAAGGTTCATGCCATCAGAAAGGCAGTATTCTGATTGACTTAGGTTCATGCCATCAGAAAGGCAGTATTCTGATTGGCTAAGGTTCATGCCATCAGAAAGGCAGTATTCATTTTACATTGTAGAGTCCATATTACCGATCAAAATGGTTTCTTGTACCCCAACCCCTCCTCCCCATGGCTGTGCAACCAAGTTTAGAAGCCTAAAGTGCCATCCCACTACATGTATATCATCACACCAAACATGATCAATCTGCCTCAGTCAGTGTAGATGGAGTTCAGTTTACAACAACTGTTAGACAGATCAATGGATGTACAAACACACAGACAGACAGACTGATGGACACACATGACTTATCATAATATATCTGTCAAAGTGTAGATATCATCCATCATGATTCAGCTGAAATTTAAAAATTATCCAAGTAAAATAACATTGATGATAATAGCTTTATTGTATGATCATCAGTTAAAAGTGTCCGAAGATTTCTAATGAAAAATGGTAAGGAGAGAAAGCTTTTACGGGATCATAAAACATGTTTCTGAAATCATTGTTGAAATTTATATGAAATTTTAAACCAAAATTAATGATTTGTAAAGGCTGAATTTGTGCATTAAATAACATTCTAATACCAGTAATCAGATGCATGATAATTGGTATTAATGCAACATAGACAAGAAATGTATTGTACATTCTGAGGAGGACTTTTATTAGCTTACATGTAAGGCACTTAGTACTGTTGAGGTTCCGCTCTACAGTTTTGCATTTTGCACGGGTTCGATTTTTAAACTAAAGAATTTCTCAGGTTTTCATGACTGGTTATTGTGGTTATTTAAAAAAAAAAAAGGCCTTTTATATCTTAGGCATTGTTAAAATAACTTTTAGTTCCCTTTATTTTGGTGTATGATTGATGGGTGTAATTTGGGTTATAGAGTATACAGTTTGACCTTACATTAGATGTGCACCTCTCAAAAGACAGCTATCTCCACTTGTTCATTGAGAGGTAAATTGGAAAACAAACAAACAAACAAACCAAAAAAAACAACAGAACAAAACGAACTAGCCGATAAATTTTTTAGTTTTTTTTTAAAATAAATATTTTATTATTCATTTCTTGCCCTTTCATTTGTCAGCATTGTTTATTCTGGCAACATTCATTTTTCCTGTTTTAATAACCGTTCAAGTTAGTGCACTTTGGACTAGTTCAAGTTCATTTCTCAAGCATATGAGAGTGGCCATTTCAATCATCTGTCTGTAATACCACACAGTGGCGTAGGGAGGGGGGGGGGGGGCGAAGAGGGCGGTGGCCCCGGGCGGCACTTTCTAGGGAGAGGCAATTTGGTAAGAGTACCGTATATATCATAAATGATACGAATGGAGTGGGGGCGTAATTTTGGTAGTTTGCCCTGGGCGGCACTTTGCCTCGCTACGCCACTGATACCACATATAAAGAAATTTCAGTCACAGTACAAGTAAGTAGCATAGAGGTATGCCAACATTCTCTCCATTGTGCTTGTTTGAAATGCATACAACTTCACCTTATAGATGTTCCGCTTTCCGAATTACTTAGAATTGTAGAGCGGAACCGGTATTAATGGTATAAGGGAGATAACCCAGTGTAACATGTGCAATATAAGCCTCTGCAGTTGTGTTTCACGAGTGAGAAGGAATAATTTGAAATAAGAAAGTTCAGGTAAATAAGACAACGCCTGTTGTTTCAATACAACTGGTACATATATTTATTTGTAAATATTGCAATTCTGTCTTTCAGTCTCATAAGGAACGAAACTGAGTAGTTTGCATATATTTGTGTGTCAAATACAATGTTTCCAATGTCATATTTAAGAGATTCTGATAATTGTCCTTTTAAGTTGGCATGGTAGAGTGACTTTTAATTCATCATTTTCAGCACTAAATACAACTTCAACTTTTCCGCCTTTCTAAAATACCGTGAAACAATCTCATATCCTTTAAGACAAACACACATTCATGTTTTGCACTTTTTTTTCGAGGTGGGAAGCTCAGACCATACCTTAATAATACTGAAATGTGCAAATAGCCACATATTAGAGTGCAAAATGGACATAGGCACTTTCGGACAAAAACCATGAACATCTGAAATCATTTCTTTAAAGACATTTGGTTTCACCACAATATAGCTCATTTAAATCAGCTTTACAATTTACTATGCCAGGTAAGGAAGATTACTTAGGAAACCCGTATTATGAAAGTGATGCGGCCTTTACGAACGTAAATATTCTGTGGCAGCAAGTTAAAAAAGACTATAAAAAAAATGCCGAGTTAATGCAACGGATAACCCAACAATCTACTTTCACACTTTCACAGGCCAGCACGAAAACGATTCCTATTTAAGATGGTTTATGTCAGTCAAGCTTATTTTCAGCTTCAGGCAGATCTAATTGATCAGTAAACCTACGAGAAGGACAGTAACGGATACAAATATATTGTGACTGCCATAGCTGTTTTCTCCAAATATGAATGGGCTGAGAAAGTTACATCTAAACGAGTGAATGCTATATTCGAAGCATTTAAATTTATCTTTCATGAGTGAAAACCTGAGAAGATACAATTTGACGACGGCAAAGAATTTTGCAATCTGAAAGTAAAGGAATTAGTGGATAAGAAGGTATGCAATATTTCCCAACTCACTCAGACAAAAGGCACCTGTAGTGGAATGATTTAATAGGACTCTAAAGAAGTAGACGTGAAAGGGGTGGTTTGCTTCAGCCGGTTGGGTCGTGGGTCAGCCGGATTGGGGGAGGGGGAGCAGCAGTCGGCACTGTCGGAACGACTGTCGGCTGTACACAAGTGCAAACATAGGGAACAAAATCGATTGTTAGGCCGGCCGAGCCCCTTGCTCCCCCGTCGAGGCCGGCGCAAAACGTTGTTTCTTTTTTTACTAATGTTCAAAACAATAATTTGCTAAGGGTTCGTACAAGGCCAGGGGATGGCTTTCAGCCCATGCCAAAGGCGTGCTAACAATGCAGCGGAGGTGCAGTTGGTGTTAGCATTCCGTTCCGACTGGAAGCAGCGGAAGCACAAGTTGTGCTTTGTTTTTTGGATGGTTAAAAAGACAAAGAATAGGATTAAACACAGCTTAGAATTAATCCCCAGCGAACTTTTTCATGAGCGACTCGCGGGTTTTGGCACTTCCGCAAGCTATGAGCTCGTTTTTTGCCACTTCGTCGATCACAACCGAAGTGTATGCCTTGTGCGATGCAGCCCGTATTTAATTTTTAATGGTTGTGTAGTTGTCGATTTCATCTAGGATAAGCTTGAATTCATCTTGGGAGATGCCGTTTTCGTGTAGCGACTTAGATATGTGGTCTGCAATTGCGTTGAGCTTTGTTTCGGCCAAGACGCAGATTTCATCGTGCTTTTTAGCTTTCATGGATAGTCGCTGGCCGATGAAATGCCCAGCAAAAGAAATCAGACCACAGCTTAAAATCTGAGATCTCAAAAGCGATCGCGATGGAGGCAGCAATGATTGTTGGCTATATTCCAATCCCCGCCACGCCGGTGTCCAGAGACACGGCCGTCAGTGTGGTGTCAACACCATCCACCGCGTTCACTGAGCGCTTGCACTTTTTGTGTAGAGCGCGCCGCTGTTCCATTTCTGGCAAAAATCTTGTGGGTCTTGGATTTTTGGATATATCGACATTATAACTGCTCTATAAGCAGCGTGATATTAAAGTTTTATTGGGAGGAGTGGGGATAGCTCCCCTGCGGACACGCACCTCTAGCCTGTCGCCGTGGTTTACTGGCAAGACGGCGATGATGTCAAAGAAGATGTCAGTTTGCTTGATATCACCAGCTCTGGAAATAACACAGTCTTCAATACGCTCGTCAAGGGTGACAGTTATCATGCCTCCTCTCTGGTCGATTACTGTGATGCGACAGAATGTGTCTTGTTCGAATATAACTCTGTTTTTTTCTGTTGGTGAGACGAGTGGTAGAGGACCCGCATACAACGACGGAAAGGTTATAGAAAAGAACGTTTCGGCAAATACCAAGCTGTCACTGAAGTAGCAGTTGGGCCTGACACGCCCTGAGAGCAGTACTTTCAGCTGTTGTTCTGACAGCGAAATCGCAATAAACCCTAGCTGCTCGCGGGTTGGCTCAGGGTGCTCTGGGTAGCCCCAGTGTTCGATGTTCAATCTGGATCGGCACGTTTGAACTCCAAGAAGCCACATATACACGCGCACGAGTGGTTTGTATTCCTTGTAGATGTTATGCACTTGTTGGGCGAGCTGCACCAATACTCTGTCTTCTTCGTCGATTGCAGGATTGGCAGGCGGCACCATTGATTCGTGTTCCTAGTTTATGTGGGGTTGTCCTCCATGGCCTTGTTTTGTTGTTGTTGTTTTTTTTTCGCTTTTAAGCTAAGTATAGCGCGAGTTCTAATTGCGGAAGATGGTCAGAGTGGCTGAGAATCCCGACGCTTGCGCGTTGACGTTGACGCCCTCACACCGGATGGTGTCTCCAATGGCAAAACATAGACGCAAAACTAATTTTAAAGCTTTCTTATGCGATGTTATTGAGTGACTGATCATTGCTGTCATTATGTGCCCGTCCTATTCCGTTTATACGGATTGAAAACGTTGCCCGCGTTCGGTTACCACAATTTCCATGGAGGTTAATAAAGAACAATCCGGTGCGTCGTTGTTGTTGCTGATGGTAAAACCACCAAATTTCTGAAAGTTTTGCATTGAATCCCAGCGATAGTAACCAGACGCATTTATTGCTGTAATCCCGCTGAGCAACGTGATATTTTAGGCCGTTAAGTACACGACCTTCAAGGCAGCACCAGTGCCTGCGCTTGCGCTGGCTTGGCCTGCAAAGCGGCGGAGAGTTTCAACATCTGTGGGATCATTTATGTCATCATTAATCGGGGGCGATGGCCCAAAGGCGCTTGCAGC